>JAQGBH010003595.1:0-19355 GCA_034698265.1 Sminthurinus aureus
TTTTGCATATTCTAATAGCCAAGTACAAGAAGTATCTACCCTGAAAATTTCAAAGTTCTAACTTAATTGGAAGTATATTAAAATAATTAAGATTTAAAATACGCCAACTTGTGCTACCTGACATTAGAAGGCTAACACGTAGATCGCACTTTTATAAAAAGTCAAAGAATGTCATTTCACAATGCAAATGAGAATGGAATTTCATTTTTTCGAAAGAAGTAATAACGGAATTCCATATTAAGCGTGCCATTAGAATGGAATTTCAATAATGTCAGTATATTAGCTTTTGTTTTAGCTCTCTACCGCAGAAAGAGATTAAAGTTTCAAACTTGATTTTCTCAGCGATGAAATTTGGACCACTACATCCCTTTTTACTCGAAGTTACATATAAGAATAATAATCTTGCCGATTTTCAAAGTTGTGGGACTTTATCGCCTTTAAGTCGATTTGGACGTGCACCTACTTTACCGTCAAGTTTTGTTGATTTGGTATTATTTGATTCGTTGAAAGGGAATCTTCCCAACGCAGTTATGTTTTTGGAATAATTATTGTTTCTTTGAAAGAAACATTTATAATTTACAATGTACAAGAGATTTCAGTGTAGTGGTGTTATTTTAATACATTTTAAGTTTTTTATATAGTATGGGATCCATCATTAATGTTTCATTTGAACTCGCAAAGAAAATTCGTTAGTACACTTTGGAGCCCAAACGGCTGAACGGATCTTGATGATCCATACACCAAAAATTAGGTAAAGGATGGGAGAAGTTAGGCAAGTGTATGAGAGTCCTCCATCATCTTCGAAGTCTATTTCAATTTCCCCATCCGAGGAAAGTTTGTTTGTTATTTGCCGACTGTCAATTGTCATTCGTATCCAATGGAAATTATGTACACACGGATAGGGAAATTGGATGTAATCTTCGAAGATGATGAAGTCGAGGATTCTCATACACTTGTCTAAATTCTCCCATTCTTTACCTAATTTTTGGTGTACGGATCATGAAGACCCGTTCAGCCGTTTGGGCACCAAAGTGTACCTACGATTTTTCCTTCGATCCCTTATTATTAAAATTTATCTAAAATTATATTCTGTAATTTCAGGATCTAGTGTTGGATAAACTTCGAATACTACTTCAGAATACAATTGATGAAAGTACTAGTAGTGGTGGTAGTAGTCAAATCAACCGATTGGAAGGAGCACTAGAACCAAATGTAAAAATTAGTACTCAATGTATACAATATATACTCCGTTCCGAATCTTTTACAAAGATATGTCATCATCTTAAAATCCTACATACTATTAAAGATATTTCAAGAGAACAAATCCAGGATCTTTTATGCTCATGTCGAAGAAACTTTCCTGAAGTAAATTGTTGTAACACAGAAGATTTAGCTGTATTTTCATATGGAAATGACCCTGACCTCTTTTATTTAAAATGGATTAAAAACATACAACCATGTAAACTTTTACTTTATTGGTTAACTGAAATGGAACAAACAAATCAACTAGATGCATTGGCTTATGATTCTCCCATTGACTTGATCAATCATTTGGTGGTTGTTGAATTTGATGTTGATAGTTGTTGGTACCGAGCAAAAGTGATACAATATCAAGGGGCAACTGAAACGGAGGAGGAGAAATTACAGTGCTTTTTCATTGACTATGGGAATACAGAATGGATAGAAACTAGCAAGTAAACATGCTATCTACTCTTCTTTTTTCTTGCTTTATCATTTATCATTAATTATTAGTTAATGAAAATTATTCATTTTGGTATTTCTATTAATGAGCATTTATACAAAATATAATCAAACCTCTTATTAAATGTTTATATCAAGTATGATGATATCGAACGTTGTTTTTGTTTTTTTTTTTAAATATAGATTGAGAAGACTTCCAGACGAGCTAGTTACCATTCCTCCGTTCATATTTCAAGCAAAATTGGATTTTTCAGATACAGAAATCATTCCTAATGACGATTTTCCACCATTCATTAAATTTAAATGTGTTCAAAAATTGAAATCTTATGGAATGATGAAATGTCAAGTGACTCGATTGGAGGATACTGTACATCAAGTTAAATTATGGTGCAATGAATCGTCAACTTATTTAGCTTCCGAAGTTGTTAAAGATAAAAGAAAATTTGACGTGGATCAAGAGGACTATTATTTTGATGAAGGACACTATGAAATTATCTCTGAAAGCCATGCTCTACCCGATGAATCAAAGTTATTGTGTCATAAAAATGGAGAGTTAGGAATCATGGAAAATACAGAACCTACTTTATTAAATCAATGTACTAACTACAAAATTACCAAGGTTGTAAATCCAGATTTATTTTATGTAGTTGATCAAAATTATTCAAAAGAATATCTTCATCTTCAACAGAGAATGGCAGAATTTTATTCAGATGAAAATTGGATAGAAAGTTATAAAATTGTAAGTTTTTTCAAACAAAAAAAATCATTGTAATTCCGTGTTGTTGTTTTTTTACATATAGAAATTGTAAGATACTATTTCATCGATGTATGTTTTTTTTGTGTTGCTTAAAGAGAACCTCTAGAGTATTTTGTCGAAGGATTTACGCCTGGAGTAATAATGGAATTTGGGAAAGAGTTAAAGTGGACCGTGTGGATATGCCTAAAGGAAAAGTTTATGTTTATCGTTTAGATTTTTTAGAATATGCCATTGTAAATATATCAGACATGATGGAGTTCAACCCGAAATTTTGCATGCTTCCATCTCAGTGTCACAGAGCCCATCTTGCACATGTAATACCATCAAAAAATCAAGAGGATTGGTCTCCTGAAGCTATTGAAATGTTGAAGGAGATTTTTCGAATGGGTAACAATACTACAATATATTGTGAAAAGTGGGTTTATAGTAATGCAGTGATTATTTTTATTTTTGACAATATACAATAAGTAGTAATAATTATTATTATTATTGATTTTGCATTTTAATAAAAAATGTCAAAAAAACAAAAAATTCAAATGTTAATTTTAATTACTATTTCATAATAATTATTGTTGTTTTTAATAGATCAACTATTTTTTGGAATCACAATGTCTTCTGTTAAAGTTACTTACTTGAATGGTACAAGAAAACTAGTTGAATCCCGTGCTCTCATTCTACGTCCTACTTCTCCAGATCTTCAAATTACAGTACAATCAATCCTTGTGGCTCTTGAAGTAGCTGAAGGAACGGGCATTGGGTAAACAACATGCTGTATATTATTTTAATTACAGTTATTATTTAGGTATTCTTGTCTTGTGTTGTATTTGTAAGTGTGATTGTTTTTACCCTGGTCTTATATAATATTTTTAGATTTATATTTATTTTTGTTAGAGCTGGTCATCTGGATTTGATATATTCTCGAATGACATATCCAAACGATTCGTATTCACTTAGTAATAATGGTTGGGTCACAAACGCTATTCATCGTGGACGTAGAAGACGTTTTGGTAGATTTAAAAATGGTTTGTCAAAATTGTATTGCTCAAATTATTCTGCTCAACCTCTATGGAATCAAGCACCACTTTTAAGCCGTGAATCTATTTTGACATCAAAAACGCCAGGAACTTTATTAGGAGACACTGAGGAACTTAAGTCGTATGAAAGCCGAAGAGTAAAAACATGGCAGAGGGGTAATAATAATAGTTATAATATAATATGATATATGATACTACAAATGTGTTACAGTTTAAAAATAATGCTCATTTAGTAGTACAAAGGTGTTTATTTACATAGTGCATAATATATAAATTGCACATACTCTTTTTTAATGTGTTTCTTTTTCAGCTCATTTCAGGAAGAATCATCAAAAAAATACAAATACAAAAGGACTTCCTGATGAGATTAGAAAGAATCTGGGTGAAATTGTATGTTGTCATATTAATATTATATTAATTTATATTATATATATTATAATATATATATATTAAAAGTATTACTTGACTTGGGTGCTATACCATTTGATACTGTTATTCTCATGTGTATGGCACATGGAAATTATGATGATCTTTTGTATTTTAATAGGTATTTTGTCATATTAATGGCCCTGGAAATTTTTATGTTCGAATGGCTTACAAAGAGGTAGAATTTGGAAAAATGGTCAGTTTGTTGACGGAAAAAGCTGAAGAGAGTGAACAATTGTCAAAAGAATCAATTTACCCTGGGTTATTTGTTACAGCAATGTATTTAAATGAAGATTTTGTTCCTACTTGGCAAAGAGGCTTTGTAAATGAAACAAGTCCTGAAGTTTCTAATGCGAAAGTAAGATAAATGTATATAATACATCGAACAATTATTTATAACAATAATCAATTATTATTATTATTACTTTTTTTTAGATTTTGGTGTATAAAAGTAAATATCATCAATCATCATGATGCATATTATGAAGAAATGGATAATTATTATTAACTATTAACAAGCTAAACTTTTGTATTCTTTGATATAGGTTATTCTAATTGATATTGGAGTAGAAATTTTAGTCAAATACTATTATTTAAGAGCTCTACCTCAAGAATTTCTTCATGTACCCCCATTCTGCAGACGCGCACATATCTTAATTTCGGATTTTATGCCGTGTGGTATTAGCAGTTGGACTAGTGCAGCTAATATTAACTTTAAAAAATATGTTGAAGCATGGAAAATCACAAATCCAACTTATTTTGCATACATCCCAAGTTTTGATCAGGATCCTATACGATTGAATTATTTCAACGAGGTAAAGTTATTCACAAAAATTTATTGATGACAAAAAAAATGGATAAATAAGCATTAAAACATATTTTTCTCTTTTTGTTGTATTTCAAAATGAGAAATGATTCACAAAATTTTAAATATAAACAAATAATTTAATTTTTTTGTGATCATTTTGAACAGGACTTAAAGTTTTGTCGAATTAAGAATGAATGGATAGCTGATGAATTAAAACCGTGGATGTGTCAGGGTGAAGCTAATAGTCAAAAGTCTCACCCATTACTAGTGCACTTGTTTTCTTCATTGGGGCTTGTGATTTGGTACGAGAACAAAGTCGATGAAGATTCAGATCTACATTCAAGAAACTTCAATAAACCATTGTCCTTTAGCGCGATTTGGGATAATTTATTCGACTCTGGGTTTGTTCATCCTGTTCCTGAAGGTTGATTAGTTTTTTTTTCTTTTAGTTTGTCGTTGCTTTGATTACTTATTTATTATTATTTTTTTTTTGGCAAAGACATATTTTCAAGAGTTGCTTCTATCTCTTGCATTAGCTATAAAAAAATACCTAACATTTGAATTTTAGTCTTGGATTAAAAAAAATTATGCTCCATTTACATTTTATTGAAACTACATAATGGAAAATTATATTTATAATAGGATCTTAAAATTACTGTAGTTTAGTAACAATTATTGTACACTAAATATAATTCAGCAAATGAAGCAAAACAAAGTTTTGATAGGTATCGTATATTATATAAGTCTAGGAATACCAAAGCTTAGTTTATTCAGTTAGTAGTTAGTAATAATAATCAATTGATCATACCGTTTATTCAACAAACTATTTACTAGTTTTCAAAAAATGAGGGTAGCCTCATATGTGTATGTCTCTTTTACGTGTAATTGTTTTTAGTCATTGTTTGTTCCCTAATTACGCTTATAATTGCTGTTAACTTTTCAAAAAAAATGGGAACATTATCTTGTGTTCTGAAATGTGTAGACTGATTTAGTGAATTAATTAGTAGGTACTTTATGGGATCTGCATAAAATGAGTATACAATCACATGACTTTTAATCAGTTTCGATTACAATGGTTAGATGCCATGTAAATTTGAAATCAACCATTATCATAATGTATGTATACCTACAAATAATATGCTTCCTACCTAGTTGAATAAATAATCTTGTTATTGTGGCTGTGTAAATAATTAGTAAAATTACGGTTTTGTTTAGATAATCAGTAAGGGAATAAGAATATTTTAAATTTTCAATGAGCTATTCATTTTGGTGTCGGATTTTACACACTGGTACATTTTAATTAATCATGCTATGATAATTTCATGTAATTTTTAACAACCACTAATTGCCTGTATAATTTTAAACAGTACATTCATTATGATAATAGCAATTATTATAGTAAACTATAGTACAATCGATAGTAGAGAATAATTAGATTCCCGTTGCATGTTTGGATTATAAATATTAAATTCATGTTAGTAACTCTTAAGATATTTTTGAGTTTTTTTCTAAAAAAAACTATACCCCATAAGAATAAATGCATTTACCATTTGATTCCATTTTTAAAACGAATTTTGAATTGTTCCATTCAAAAACAAATATTATGATCATGTGCATGAGTTCAGGCAAGCAATTGTAACACAGATTCAATGACTGATCATCACTTATTGTAAAGAATTATGAAGACTCTCGAGAATAATAAAGTCTCTCCAGTAAACGTACATGTATATAACTTCAAAACAAATATCACAATAGTAATAATAATATTGTGATACTACTATATTATAGTTTTAACAGCAGTGGTTTAAGTTTTACGGGGGCGTCCAAATTAAACAAACATGTCTTTATTATAATCATATAGTTCATATCTTACTGTACATTATGTCATGCCCATGTATATGTATGTTTTCAAGTTAGGAGATAATTAACATTAGCTCAAAGGTAAAGCAAAAACTGATGGAATAGGCATATATACATACATGATAATATAGAATATGGTGGAAGGTATGTAGAAAGAATACCTGAATTGGCCTCTGGGCTGTCTTGTGGATATGAAGTGTTGTCATAATAATGATAATATATTTTTGTGTATATATATCATCATCATATATATTTAAGTCTGTTATAACATGTAAAGGATGTTGCAAATATATACTTATAGTATATAAAAGCATGAATGATACCATTTTGAATAGGAATACATGTATTCTCACTGCATAAAAGATATTTCAGCATACATACCGCATACTGAATAACTAAATACTGTATACTACACACATTTATAGTGTTCACAATAAATAGGATGTATAGTGTATATATATACGTATAGAATGATGCATATTATGTATAAAGCGTAAAGAAAATGTCTTTCAGGTGAATGAGAGATGAACAGATTTGTATGTGTGTATACAAAAAAGTTGGTATTATGCTTGTTGCTGCTATATAGTTAAACAGGGAAGAAGGAAGACGGAGCAGGTAGAGTATGGCATTCTTGAACAACAATACAAGTTAGACTTACACATACCTGTTACTTCTGTGTATGTATACAGACTTTTGGCCTACCCGCAATATACTATAGTACTAGAATATTATATATATAAATAGGTATATATATATGTGCAGTTATAGTGTGTGTATTAAACTTTTGCCTTGATACTCTGTTACATTCTGCATGGGTCATTCAGAGTTCGAATGAATTTGTAAACCCATTCCTTACAACTACTCTGTAATAGTAATAATATTGCACTGCTACAGTAGGTAGTGGATCAAAATTGATTCGAATATAATGTGTTGAAGATAATTTTATTTGTGTTTTTCGTATTAACATTTAAATGAAGTTTCATCTATTTTTGTGCCTAAAAGTCTGAATGTCACTGTCAACATATGTGAGATAATCAACTTTTTGTTATGTAATAATAATAGTAACAATTACTCATATCATATCCAGAATACTATTAGAAACTGTCTTTACAATATAATAATATACATTTAAAGATAACTTCTAGTTACAAGTCGTCTTCTGAAGATAATAATCTGTATTCGTTATTCCTGTCTTGTGTCATCACTTCAGGACGTGTGTTTTTCGTGTGTAAGGCGGAATGTCTTTCAAGAAGAAGAATTGAAATGAGTGGAAGAAAAGACAAAATGTCGAATAGTTAAAGTATTATTATTACAATGTGCATTTCTAGTGTAGTAATACAGATATGTCATTATGTGACATCAAATACCTGAATACTACTAATGTATAATTCATTTTCAAATATTATCTAATAACAGTGTCATTCGATATTGCCGTGATATTAATTACCATAAATGTTGTGATAATATTAGTTCTTGTTGTACATAGTACATGTATGTATATTATGATATATTTTATGTGTTCATCATAGTAGTGTAACTATTATAATAATAATAATAATTGTTCCCCCTGAAGAAGAACAGAAATCCCCTAAGTGGGTTAAAAGTGATTCAAGATGGATAAAATGAGCTCAAAATTAGTATTAAATTTAAAATCCAGAAAGTATGAGGTAATGGAAGGTTCAAATGTCTATGATCGTCAAGACAACCTCCAAATTGAAAGGTTTAGGTCGGATAATATCAGTACGTACAGTGAATTTGGTGATCGGAATCATAACACAAGTGATAACGAAGGATTGAAAAGTCACAAAATTCGAGATCCTGGTTCGGACATCGAAATGACTGCGGCTGTTTCTGGAGTCGTTCCCGATGGTAAAAAAACATTTTTACCTTTCTGTTATAGTTATTTAGTTTATGTATTTTTCCTTGCACTGTATAAATTTTCAGTATAATTAATAATATACTTATTTTCTGTATTGGAAGGACAAAGTCACAATCACAATCTCAAAGTTATTTATTTATAATATTCGATGAATTTTGTATACATCCACATTTGATTTTTCAGAACGAATCAGAATTTGAGTTATTTTTTATATTATCATTGTCTTGTTTAGAAGCACTCTTTTAAACAGATATTTAGGTGAAACATTGATTTGGTTATAGACGTGTATAGAATTTTTCAGTTTTGTATCATGTATGTATAAAAAAAAATAACAAATAACGATTCTTTCAAACATAAATAGAAGGTGAAAATTTATAATGTAGTCATCTACAGAAGATACAAAGATGAATGTAAAATATAAATACATATAATGTGTACAAATAGGTCCATGAATTGTTTTATCCTAGGCAGCATTTCAGTAGTAGCATCTTCCTTTTCTTATGCATTATGTTTTCTACCTTTGTCATTTAGTCTTTGTCTCTGCTCGTAAACTGTGACTGCTCTCAATCATTGTAAACCTATTGTTCATTTATATGTAACACACATAATATTGTATCTTGATGAGAGCGAGAGGACAAGCATTGTTAAACAATACGAGCACAAAATGATCGAATGTTGTCTTCTTTGGATTTGCCTATCTACCTGTGTTTTGTTTGTCAAAAAGACTTTTACCGTCTTTTGTTTGTCAGCACACCATCAGACAAAATAAAATAAGAAAGAAAGAAAAAACAAACTAAGACAAGGCCGTGGCCTAGTAGTATACATTTCTCCCGAATTTTCTGTATTTTTTTTTGTTACTGTACATCAAAATGTTCAGTCTTTATTTGCTCGATATTCCATTTCAAATCCAAAAATTTCGGAAACAAATAACAAATAACGTTCATTATGATTTGTCTCGTATATCTGTATAATGTTTAGTGTTTAGTTATAGGAGGATGCCGATAAATGATAAATCCATATTATGTTGCTTGTATTGTGACTCATGGAAAATTTGTAGTATATACAAGAGGAAGATGTTAACTTGCAATTAAAATGTGGCTTATCACTAGGAATGTTATACATTAGATACGAATTTTACGGTTGTACTTTTTCTAATGAGATAGTTGTGTAATGTGGCACCCAAAACCTTGAGATTCTTCAAATTTATTTGCAATTATATTATGTGGTTCTATGAGTTAGGTACGTATTTCAAAATATGTGTACTGTAGTTTAAAAACACAAAACTTTTGGGTGACGTCCGTCTATTATTATAGTAAATGCCAATAATCATAATTTTAAACCATTGTAAAGTTGCAATCATCTGGTTTGATGGCTTTGTTTGCTAAGTTTCATTAGCTCAGAGCATGATTTTCAATCTTTATTTTGTAATCTACGTAGTATGTTTGCCTAATTAAATTACTAATTACTATTATGCTAAATATATTGGTTACATGTGTAGGAGATAGGCGAGAAAATCTATTACCAAAAAAATGGGCATAGTTTGTGTCAATCTCCAGTATACATTTTATGTAATTGCGATTCAGCTACTCTCTCTCTCTCTCTGCCTACATAAAAGTACTCATTTTGTATTTTGATAAATGAAGTCCTGCCCTTAATTTGCAAGAGATCTAAAAATGAAAACAACAAAAGTTTATTTGTAAGAAATACATAAGTACATATAAGATATGGTTCATCCGAATTGAGATATAATGAAATTTGTTATAGTATCAGGCAAACTAGCTCATCCTTACGGAATCATAGTTATTAAATTATTGTTTCTTAATTTATGAGCATAAATTGAACTCTGGTGAAGGAAGCTGAAAAACATGATGTGTACTAATTAGTCAAACCAGAAATTCTTATTCGGGGTTGTAGTTGATACATATAGAGAGAGTGAGCAGTGAGAAAATACAAGTTTCTTTTTTGTTTTTTTGAAATAGGGAATACTGATAATAACAAATGATTTTTTAATATTTTGAATATTATATGTAATATTGATGAATGTCACATGGTGTTTTTCTTTTTAGACACTTTTACGGTGTCACAAGCCATAAACCAGTTGGGATTTGGTAAATTCCAAGTGATGTTGTCACTATTCACTGGCCTATGTTGGATGGCCGACTCCATGGAAATGATGATACTCTCCATTTTATCTCCGGCTCTACATTGCGACTGGAAAATTGATGAATATCAGCAAGCATTTTTAACAACGGTATACTATAATATATATTGTCCTTTATCAATAATCCATAATATTATGTCCTCTAGCCTTCTATATGTAAATTTACAGATAGATAGTACAGAGATTAGCTCACACATTTCAACTTTTTTTTGCCCGATGACGAATGTATAATATCATATTTAATGAACCAGAAATTGTGATAATAGAAAAATGGCCATGCATTTTTCATCTTAAGTTAAAATTGCATAATGAATTATGAACACAAAAGTCATGCCCATTTTCAATCAATTTTAAAATCTTCTTTCCTTTATAACTTTTACAGTCAGTATTTTTAGGGATGATGATTTCTTCTCCATTCTGGGGAAATTTAAGTGACAAGTACGGAAGAAGACTTGCACTTTGGGTATCTGTGGGACTTCTTTTTTTCTATGGAACAGTGAGTTCACTATCAAGAGGTTACTTCTGGCTAGTTTTCTTGCGTTTCTTTGTGGGATTTGCCATCGGATGTGTACCACAATCGTAAGTACCGTTTTTCCCTACATTTTTTCTCACTTTATTCCCACAAATGTGAAATATATATATATTATGTGTATATAGGTAGGTATATGCGTACAGAACAACATAATAATAATGGCAATAACAATAACAACAATGTATGTGAATGTATCATACAACGGTCAATAGAAAATGCTTTAAATTTTCTCGCATTTACGTTTATTTGCGTGATGTAAACAGCATGTGTTTAAAGTATACTATACTATACTATGTTGTATCGTGTGTATGATCTATATTCATGATATATAGTACTCACCTCAGAGTTCATGAAAATGCATGGAAACGTACACGTTTTTGAGGTTTTTCGTTGAGGTTTTTGCTGATATGTATGATTTTTAAAAAGCATGTACTTTACTTGTGAATGATAAAAATATTGTACTTTTGTACTTCATAATTTTTCTATTTCTTTCTGAATTCCTAATTTATTGTTTTAGAGTCACCTTGTATGCTGAATTTTTGCCCACTAAACAGAGAGCTAGATGTGTCATTTTACTTGATGTAAGTTCAAAATGTCAATATTTTTATGATTGTTTGTAAAAACCAAAATTATTACAGTTTTATATGCAAAGTTTTCGATTTGTACTATAACATAATATTGCATGCAAATACCCGAATACAACAATATTTTCCCTACAATATGAGTTACGCATTATATGAAAAATAACTTTTAATATAATGGTATAACATTAGCAAAACTTGTGAATAATTGTTATTTCAATTACAGAAATAAAACAGAATAGAGTATAACTAAGTAGAAGTATCTCAGTACTTACTAAAGACACAGTACCATGTAAATAAACTTACATATTATATACGTGAGAAAAATACTGTATTTGGAAAGTTTCTGATATCAGTCAAGTTAAAACTTTCTCCATGTGAAATATTTTATATCGTATTTAAGTATTTATTATTTTGCATTTATAATTATTGTTCAACACGTGTGTAACATGCGTTTAGTACAATATGTGTATAATACTTTACCATTAATTCAGAATTAATAATTATTCAAAGTATTATAAGTATTGCTAAGTTATAATATTACTCTTGTTTCAAATTTCAAATAATATTTAATCATTGAGTCTTCTTGTACGTATACATGAGTATATTTTAACATGAATGCAAAAAATATTTGATGCCTCATTTTCTGATGTGATTTGTTCTGGTTTGTTTTTGCAGTGTTTTTGGGCACTAGGGGCATGTTTGGAAGTTTTGTTGGCTCTAGTCGTAATGCCAACATTAGGTTGGAGATGGCTACTAGGATTTTCAGCAATGCCGATTTTATTATTTTGTATAATGTGCTATTGGTTACCTGAAAGTGTAAGATTTTTAGCAGCTAGTGGTCAGACAGAAAAAGCAATGAGTACTTTAAAACGTATTGCAAAAGATAATGGGCGACCAATGTTATTAGGACGCTTAATTGTTGATGATATGCATCCTATGGAACGAGGAAGAATCAAAGATCTTTTGATGCCTGAAATGAGAAAAACTACACTCCTCCTTTGGATCATTTGGTATTTGATTTAACACAAATTCAAAAATTTACTAAATAAACGTCACCTATGTAACAAAAATGTGCAGATGTGTGACAAATTGTTCATTTATTTTTTTAAAGGATGGCTTGTGCTTTCTGTTACTATGGAGTAGTATTGATGTCAACTGAAAAGCTTGAAAAATTTCTGACTAAAAATTCACCAGACTGTTTACCTAATGAATTAAATGCAACTATGATTAACGGCACCAGTTTCACCTTAGTTGGTGAAAATCCTGGAGAACTGAGCAACATGACTGTTTGTAATATTGATACTTGCAGGCCATTAACTACACCAGATTATGTCGATTTATGTAAGTATTTAAAACTGGACCTTGAATAGTTTGTTCTACAAACTAGTTACATAATATGTAATTTGTAATGGAAAATATTGTAATTTTTTTTTGATACTTTTTAGTGTGGACAACTCTTGCGGAATTCCCTGGGATTTTGATTACAATATTCATCTTAGATAAGGTAAGAAACTGAACTTGTTCTGTCATAATTTAAACTTTGAATTGATTTAAAATCTTTATTTCAACAAAGTTCAACAAAAATTCTCACTCCTAAGTTTGTATACATGCTTGTTTTATTTAGATCGGTAGAAAGAAGACTATGGCTGCGCAGTTTTTACTTTTTGCACTCACTATATTTACATTTTGTTTCCCAATTGAAAAGTAAGTTGATTTTGTTCTCATTTTGGGTTTTATTTGTTACGTATTTCTTGTTATGCATTTTATATTTTAAATATCAACCTTACCTAATTTTAATCTTGTCATTGTAACAGTCGAGTATTGATTACCGTCATCCTTTTCATGGCTAGAGGAATTGTTAGTGGAGTATTTCAGGTTTGTATAAAATCACATTTTCAAAAATATTCAGCAAAAACAAAAGTATTCAAGTTTTCATATCCGTGTTAATTTTTATTACATTTTATTGCTTAATGTTTACAGGCAGCATATGTGTATACTCCAGAAGTAAGTGAACTCGAAACGAATTTTTTGTCTTTGTAACTTTTTAGTAACTTTTTCATATAAAAGAAATTTGTATAGTGTTTATCATTTATCATCATGAAACTTTAAATTCTCTGCAATTTATAGGTTTATCCTACATCGATGAGAGCGATTGGAATCGGTAACTTGTTCTTTTACTTAATAGCCTATTACTTCATGATAATTAAACCAGGAATTGATAATAATTTGTGATGATTGAAATTTCAAATTAAGTCAGTTATTATTCTTCTTGTGTTGCTATTGAAAGTTAAAAATGAAAAAACAGTTATTATTTATTATAATACCCAAAATGTTGTCTAATTTCATCTAATTGATACAACCAGGTACATGCAGTAGTATGGCAAGAATAGGTGCAATGATCACGCCATATGTTGCTCAGGTATAATAATAACAACATTCTCGTTTACTGACAAAGATTTTATACCACATAATACACATGTTCTATGTTTATATTATATCTGCTCTCATACTACATATTTATAATATTTACTTCATTTTACATTTTTTATAGGTTACTTTTAAACGCTCCGAAGCACTAGCCGTCAGTTTATATGGAAGTATTGCAATTCTAGCCGCCATTGTTTCCTGTATGTTGCCGATTGAAACGAAAGGTAATTTTGATTTGAAAATGTATTATTCACACACCCACAACTCATACGCAACGGATGGATGTACATATATATATATCTGTAAAATGCTTAATCTTTGAGTTTTTCTGAGTTTTTCTCAAGATGAATTAATCGTATATGTATCTGTTTTTTTAGGGAAAGAGCTCCCCGATTCCCATAATAAATATACCGAGAAATCAAAGTTACCTCCGACTTAATAAAAGACCAAGAAAATGATAAACTCGGAAATTAATTTTAGCACACAAGGAAGCAAAACCTATAGTAGTTTTGTAGTGGTTACATGAACTGTCACAAAGAACAAAGTACTGACTAAATGAACAAGAAGAAAAACAAAACTGTGTTACCTCTCAACTTTTTTAAGCCATCATTGTAAGGAATATATTTATACGCACATTATATATTTTTAGCGATGTGTATTTATTTATAAAACAGGGCTTTTATTTTACGTTGTATTCATGCTACAAATATTATGTGATGAGAATTTTAGGGATTTACCTATCATTACATATAGTTAAAAGTTATTTATAGCCATTCTAAGTATTTGTAAAGTGTGTTGTTCTGAACAAAGTACCAAAACATATAAATAGGTTATAGATTATAATAATAATATTATAGATCGCATAAAATTTGAATACATGATACATGATATTATAAATAACAATATTTTTGATCTAGGATTGTGAGTTTATAATTTATAATAGAAAATTATGTTTTCTTGATACTGATACAATATGTGTTAAAAAAAGTTACATAGGGTTCTACATCATAATCTTGAATTTCTAGTTATTTTTAGGTTAGTCATTAGTTTGTTTTAAAAGGATGTGAATGTTTGCACAGCAAGAAATACATGGAGTGCTTTTTGGTCTAGATATCATTTTAGGTTAAAAATTTAATTAAGTAATGTGCTTTTTTTTACTAAAAGCTGAATCAAAATATAATATTAGCTATTCGTAACACGCACATAACACATAACAATTTTGATGCAGCATTTTGATATCACATTGTTGAGGATTTTAGTTTTTTATTTCAAGCGTTTATGTTTTTTTAATGGATTACACGTGTGTGTACACATATTTCAAGCAAAAGTTTAGACTTCAAAGTTTAAATTTAAACACTTTGTTTTGCAAAAAAAATGTGTATACATATGTATATTTCTGTGCGAGTTTTATACAATAATATTGTATCGTGTAGGTTCTGCACTTTTTGGTTTCGTACCATATATTTATAGTATAGTATGTTAAAATAGGTAACCAAGCAAAAAACTGAAGAACATTCACAAATACATTTCGTTATTACTTATTTAGTTATATTTTTTGTTCCCAGAACAAGAAACTTTTTACTGCATTTTTACAATTTACTTTTTTAGGTAGCTATAGTTACACAAGAGTTATTGTATCAATACATAATTTTATAGTAATGTTTTGATGTTTTCATTGTAAAACATAATTTTATTAAGAATTCTATACAGTTTTAAATGTTATTCGTCAAATACACACTGAACAAATCTTTATACAATGCATTCTAATCATTTTTACGTGTACGTGTATTTTAAAAAAAATCAATAAATTGTACAAAGACATTTTTAACTTGTTTGTTACATTTTCGAAAATAGAGTAAGAGAAGCTCAATCGTCATCATGATTAAGTCTGTAGGCGTATACTTTTTTCCATTTTTTTTCTGTTTTCATTCACTATTTCATGTACACACTAAGATGGAAGTAATCAAATTATTTTTCATTGAAAAATCTCAATTGATTTAATAGTTGAACTTTAATTATTCTTAATTTCATTCGCCCACACGATAGATTCAATCCAATCTAAATATGATTGAACGTTCGTATACACTGAAGGAGTTCCAAATCCACAGAGACGAGAACCAAATGATGTTATTCCTGCTAAATAGGGTATACATGTTCTATTATTTGGAACAATAGACAAAGCTCCACCTAAATCAAAAGAATTAATTCAGTAATTATAGACAATAGCAAAATAAAAAATAAAAGTAGATGAGGAAAACAAAAGAAAAATTCAGACCCGAATCTCCTCGACATGTGTCCCTTTTTTCAGTTGAATCATTTCTGGTATCCGCTGCACAAATCTGGGACCGAATAATTCCTTGTTGAAAGAATAATTGTTTATCAAGTGCATCTTTGTAGAAATCTTGACACGCAGCTTGAGTGTACCTCTGAATGTTGGCAGTGAGCAGAATATTTGATTGTGGTCCTAATAAAGTTTACATGACATGAATTAGCGCAAATTATTATATATAAAGTAGGCAGGATATAATAATATGATTACTTTTATGAAAGATTAACTCTAATATAAATCTTAAACATGGCAAATTACCCGCGGCACCCTCTTGTCCCCATCCAGAAATCGAAAATGAGTCTTCGAGTAATTGTAGTTTATCTTTTGGTCGTGGTAAACATATTGGTAAAATGGATTTTGATAGAGGTAACTTTTTTGCAAGTTTTAGAAGGGCCAAATCATTATATTTTGATGGTGTACGATATTCAGGATGAAGAATAATTTCTTTGACAGCAATAAGAGATTTTCTTGTCGTGTTTGACGGATGTTTTAAGTATAATTGACCCACTAATACACGTTTTGGACTTCCGAGATTCGTATTAATACAATGTCCAGCTTTGAGTCGTACATGTTTCATGTTTAATGTAATAATCATTTGTTCACATTTTACTATTTTTTATTAATCAAATACGAATGACGAAGACGGTAAGCAATTTAAAGTGTTGAAGTGAGATTATTACCTGTTATGACGTATTCTTCAGATATAATGGAACCAGCACATGCATATTTTGTATTCCTATTATCCCCATAGCCGATAGCAACCTGTGTGGTAGGTGTAAAATGAAAAAGTTATGGTACGCCAAACCATTTTGAAACATTTCTTTGAAGTGAATATAGAGAATTTATAAAATTTTCAGTGTGTGGTCATAAAAACTAACCATAAATGGAAATTCATTTTCTTTTGCATTTCGCCCGTTAGATATAAGACTGTTTGCTCTTATTTCACATGCAGCAGTTGCATCAGTAGCTTGTTCATCATCTGTATTCGAAAATTCTAATGGAAGTAGTGTGTTAAGTCGAATCTTATGTGTACGAATCCGTTGATATTCACGGCATTCTGAATGGAGACGAAACAAATAAAAAGGTTCAAAAGTGGACACCCATAATTATCAATACATAAAATCTTTGTAGTGAATAGTTAACATTAAGCACGCCATACTTTTTTCACTGATTCTTTCTTCCGTCGGACAACAAACGATCGCGTGTCCTTTAAGCTATATTATATATATATATATATATGTAGATAATAGATAACCATAAGGAAATACAATTAATTATTGTTACACTTGTAATTTCCATCCATTCATTTTCCCTGTAGGTAGTCATATTTATATACAAATTTAAAATGGGAAAAAATTGACTCAATTGCCTGTAAAACTTACAACAGTAGAACATAGTGTAGATTGAACTCCTGAACGTAAATTGGAGATTTCCGTTGGACAATTTTTGAGGGGCTGACAGCTTCCAGAAAGTGAAACTAAACCATTCGTTTTACATGGACTCCCTACTAGAAGCCAGAATCAAAATTCAAAATTTTCAAACACCGAGCAGAATACATATAGTTATGGGTTTTGTTAATTAAAATGCAGTGCTGTAAGCTGTAATTATGTTTGAGTTTTTTATTTACCTCTCAAATTTTGGGCAAGTGCAATTTTATTGAGCAGAGAAAACAACAGTATCACATTTAAAAACACCGGAAAGTTATTTACAGAGTTCATCGTATGTAATATATATATACCAGTAAGATTGGAAAAAGATAAAAATTTCAGCCTAATCTCTCTTGTGTTGAATATTTATTGAAAATATTATGTCACTACCTCTTGACCACAGATTGATTTTTGTAGACGTATAATGAGTACACATTTAAATAAAAACATACAAGATATACATGTTTTTTGTCTTCACTTTTTCATAACTACAAAAAAGGGATTTCCAAAGAAAACAATGTCCTATTTTTAACCTATATTTTTTATACACAAATTATCAGAAAGTATAGAAAAAAGGCTTCTATAGTTTTATATGATATATTATAGTACCTAAAAGTTTTTTAGGAGTGTAGGTACATTTAAATGAGCCTTTTTATTAATTTACCCTTCAGGCTTGTAAAATGAGCGAGACTATATATATGTGTACAGTGTACATGTGTATATATTTACATTTTTATAATATATTTGGTGTTTTAGTTTGGAAACTCAAAGTATTTGTTATTTGTTATACATGCATAAAAGGATCCACGAAAGGAAAACACATTAACTTCAGTAATAAATTTTGACTCTGTATAGACTATATATTATATAGACGTTCTTGATATGATATTACTTAAGTAATTGCAATTAAATTTCAAAAATAATTAATTATTATTGCCATTGCATAAGGTACACTTATGTATGTATGATGTCTCATCCAAAACCTGCTGAATACATGGTATAAAGATACTAGACTGCTCAAAGTTTCACTGCTGAAGTGTATTGTTTTCAAAGCTACGATTACAGATTAGACTCGAGGTGAAAGTCTGAAAATGAAATGTGCATAACTGATATAATGTCTAGAGGAATCAATATCATGAGTAAAAACTAAGAAAATGCAATAAATGTGGATGCAATAAAAAATATTATTAAATATAACTAAGAAGAATTAAAATGATCAAAGTTGGGACGAAAATGGGAAACAGTTTTTTTCTTACAAAAATTTGGATTTTTTCATTTATTTAAGATTTAAGCACGCAAAATACTCATTTTCAGTCTTTCTTTTTCACAATTTATCAAGCAGTGTGTATATTGTTGCGTTGCATAAAAAGCAAAAAGGAATAAATAATTATATTATGTTATTAATTATTATATAACTAAAATCGATATTA
>JAQGBH010003596.1:0-19352 GCA_034698265.1 Sminthurinus aureus
TATCATTTTTTCGGCGATAGATTCTGGCCAATACCCCTCCCCCCCCTCTTTTGATATCGATATATGTGAACGGTCCCATATTTCGCATAAATATTTTCATATGGTATAAAAATTGATTGCGGAATAGATCACCTTGCAGTCGTGGCCGCTCAAGTAGTTTAAATTTTTTGACACGAAAAAAATCGTCCGTGGGACTTGTTTCTTGATTCGTTTTGATCGTTGTCTCCGATTTCTGTATTCGGTGTTTTATGAGGATCAAAAGGGATTTTATTTGTGATTATAGCTAATGGAAGTAAAATGGGTAAGAAGAAGAGAGATACTGATGACGCTGAACAATTACACTGTAAGTTTTGCACAATATAATAATTAATAATATACGGCACAATCTATATTATGATCAAATATTTGATAGATTTTTTGACTTTTGACTATAATAATATAATATAAAATATAAACTACTTCTAAAATTATGAATTGGTTACAGATTTGCGAAAAGGACTTCTACAGGCTGAAAATAAAGGAGATTACAGAGAAGTTGCCAGTCTTCACAATCAATTAGGCAATATTTATAGAATTAGAGGACAATATGAAGATGCTATTGAAGAACACAAGGTAAATGGTATATATATGGGAAATATTATAGAAACACACTTGCGGTTTTAATTGGAATTTCGGATAGGAACTGCATACATTATACATTATTAGTCGTTTTTAGTAGAGTTTTATGTAATACCACATAATCATACTTTTGATTTGTATTCTTTTGTTTTTTTTTATAGCTTGAAGGTAAAGTCACTAAAAGTCATTTTCCAAACGACATAATAAGTTTAGCTATCGCCTATCGCTGTATTGGAGAAGTCTATATTGACAGCAAAGACGAAAAATCAGCTATCCCATATGTTGAAAAATATTTAAGTAAGTTCACTTTTCTTACTTTAAAATGATTAATAGTTACCAATTTAATGCTATTATAACGTAACCTTTTAGAAATCGGAAATATATTTTTGTTACTATTATTTGTTTTGAAGCTATTCAAAACTTGTATAGTATTGTTTATGGAATCTAATTTGTGTAATATATTTGACATTTGACAGAATATGCTACAAAAGCACGTGATATTGTTGAAGAACAAAGAGCTCATATAACTTTGGGCCGAATTCATTTAGGACTAATAGAAAATTGCTCTGACAATGAAGAAAATGCTCCTCTTGTTCGGCGTAATCAAGAAATTGAGAACGCAAAACGACAATTTACAAGAGCTATGGAATTAACTGAGACTAATAGGTTTGTAGTCGACCTTAAGATACGTTTCATTCTGCTTTCTTTCTACAATAAACTTTCCTTTTTTCAAACTATAGCTTGTCATAAAACATAAAGTATATATTGTAATAGGAGGAAAATAACTTAATTAAAACATGATTTGTTTTGTTAACATTTATGTGCAAAATAGAATGAAACAAGAGCTAAAGGAAAAGGATTTGGCTGAAATGAAATGTGTCACTTTTCTAAACCTTGGTATTGCATATGATTTAGATGATAAACTCCAGGAAGCTACTGACTGGTTTGACAAGGTTGGATTCCTTTTTCTTTTTTTTCTCATTATTCTCATCGTTTTCTGTAAACTGTTTTTTTTAGTTTTTACTTACTTATAATGATATTTGTTTCTGTTTATTGTTATAGGCTATAGCTATAGCTAGAAGACATGGATTTAGTGATACAATTTGTCGTTGTTTCTCATGTTTGTACACTACTAATATGAGACAAGGAAAGTATAATGAAGCATATAAAACAGCTCAAGATTTATTTGGAACAGCCAAACAATTGGATAACAAAATTCAGGCATTTGAAGCTCGTTTGTTAGAATCAAAGGTATGTTACGAATAATGTTTAATGATAACAAAATACAGCACAAATTTATACACGGTTTTGCGATGCTATCATGTATAACTTTTACATTCTTTATTATTTTATGTGATTATTTGATTGACATTTTAACACTTTTTTTTGTACTAATTTCAACTTACAGGCTCTCTTTATGTTGAACGAAATTGAAAAAGGAGTAAATATTTTGAAGAGGACTCGCAAACAAATCAAAAGAAATGAGACTGAATCGGAGTTACTCGAAGAATTAGATCCAATTTTAACAGCAGGTGATTAATTAACATTCTTGATGTGCATCAAATGTCGTCGATGTAATTCCAAAATCGGCTTTGTGCAATGTCTTTAACATTGCACAAAGCCGTTTTTGGAATTACATCGACGAATGTATAATGTATTCCAATCAAAATTGTTATTTGATAAAGCATTCCTGTGTATATATAAGCCGTATATGTATGACGTTTTCATAATATTATATTTTAATTCAATAATGTTTTAATTTTGTGTTTTTTAAACAGCAATTCGTGTTTTGAAGGCAGATGACGAAGTTTATGCTACTGATAGTCATAACGTAGAAAAATTAAAGTCATTATTTGAAATTAAAGGAGATAATTATGTTACTCTTGGTAATCTACAGGAAGCTATTAAGCATTATCACAAGTCGATTGCGGTATGTATTTAATATTTTATTATTTGGTTATTATGTTGTATTACATTAAATATCCAGGAATTTAAATATTTATCTACGATAGGTTAAAAGATAGATAGTACTTTATACTTTATATCATACAATTTATTTATACAATGAAGAATGATGTACAATGTATTATGATAATATAATATATAATTTATAATTTATAGGCTGCAGAAAAATCTGGATTAAGTGGCAAACCTCTCTCAGTATTGTACTACTCTTTAGCAGAAACCTACAAAGATTATAAAAATTTTAGTGATGCCCTTAGATACTACAGAAAAGAAATGGCAATTAATGCTGGGAACAAAGTCGAGGTACATGAGAAACAAAAAATTATTTAATTTGTATTATAAAAGTTCGTTTTATATTTTATATTTTATGTTTACATCAATCAATTATTACAATTATTATTACTATATTGTGTTCAATTTTTAATGCTAAACTAAATCTGGATTGTAGGAATTTAAAACACAAACAAATATAGCAGATTGCTTAGAAAAAGCCAATGAGTCAAAGGAAAGAATTATAGAAGCATATCGGGACGCTATAAAATTTGCAAAAGGGTTTCCAAGTAAAGAAATCATAGGACTGAAAAATTTGGCTCAGTACTACAAATCTATTGGAGATAAAACTCTGGCAGGTAATTACTTGTACTACAGTTGAGGATTTTTTTGCTATTGTCATTCATTATGTGCAACTTCAATCAAAACATTACACGATATTATTCAAAAATCACTATATATTGAAACTTGAAACTATGATAGAATGACAAAAAATATCATGACTAATTTTGGTTATTAGAAACCTATACTAATCGAGCTGAAGCAATTAAAAAGACAAACACAGATCCAGAAGATGATTCTCAAGAACTTTTATTGGATGGTGATGGAGATGAAATTGACTTGGATAATTTATCATGTAAGAATGTTTTTCTCTCTTTTTTTACTTTAAAACTTCAGTATTGGGTTAGTTTTGTGTTATTGTTTGTATAATATAAAATGTACACATTTTCGTACATAAAATGCTTGATTGTAACTTCTGTTTTTACTGTTCTTAATTTTTAACATTCAAATAGCTGCGGAAAGTGAAAGTGAAGAGGAAGAGGAAAGAGACGCTCCAAAGAATATGGGTGTTGCTCGAAAAACGTTCAAAACACGCAAGAATGAGAAAGGTGAAACTCAATTACATATAGCGGCACAGAAAGGAGATGTCAAAGCTGTAAGAAGGCTACTTGCAAAGGTATTTCAACATCAAAACAGTCATAATCACATCAGTTTGTGTATTTCTTATGTATAATTATGGTTATGATTGTATGCTTGACAATACTGTAAAAAATAATTTGTTTTTAGGGTCATGAAGTTAATCCCATGGATTATTCTGGTTGGATCCCATTGCATGAAGCTTGTAATTTTGGACATTATGAAGTTGTAGTTGAATTACTTAAACATAAAGCTGATGTCAATAATTCGGGTGGAAACAATTCCGTTTCAAATGGTATAACCCCGATACATGATTCCGCTAATAATGGTCATATTGCTGTGATGAGGGCTCTACTCCAATATGGTGCAAGTCCTGTAATTCGTGATAAAGAGGTATAAACTATGTACAACATTTTTCACGTTCTTTTTCTAATGCAAAACAAACTGAGTGAAATTTTTGTTATTGTTTATTAAAACATGTATAAACTTTTTGTAAATTATACTTATAGGGTAACCGTCCTGTGGATTCCTTAGTTGGTTGGTATGAAAGAGAACGTAAAACTGGAGCTCTAACACCAGAGCAAATCCAAGAGTATGAAGAAATTAAAGAATACTTAATAAATGAAATGAAAAAAGGTATTTTTTTAAGGAACATTTTGAATTTTTTAAAACTTATGTATAATCAGAAATCAGTATTATCTTTTATATTTTACAGTATGCATACATGAAAAAATGTAATGAGATTTTGATATTTTTTACAGTTGGAAAAATTTATACAAAAAAAGATGAATTAGTAGCAAGAAGAAAAGCAAATAGGAGAACACCAAGTCCAGAATTCTCAGTGATGAAAACAGGAAATATCGATGATCCTGTTCCGGTTAAAATTTGTGTTGCTGTTGATCCAGATGAAAATGAAGGGAGAGCTGGAGTTGATGAGTATAATGAAGCTATGAGTATGTTAAGGAGGAAAGATACTTCGGGCTCATCTCGACCGTCCAGATCCTTACGAAAACAAAAGGGTAACTCAACACCAAAGAAAGCTTTATTAGAAGAAAGTAAAATTGTTGATGAATGGATGGTTCCGGATGAAGATTTAGCACCGGATTCGACAAACAAGAGGAAACGTGATCCTTTTGATGATTTAAGACAAGCTGACAGAAATATACGAAGGAGAAAAAATGGAATGAGAAATGCTGTTGCTCAAATGGATCTTAGATCAACTTCTCCATTACCATCATACACTGGAACTTCATCTTCTACTCGTGTGATTCAAGATAGTCCAGAAGACGAATATGACAACGGCTTAACAGTTCCTTTTGATGATGATCCTACTTCTGAACATAATGTTCTGGATGATGATGAAATTGAGAATAATAGTTACAGTACACCTGTCTTCAGTTCCTCCTCATCGAATAGAAATGAACCCGAAACTTTGATAATTTCTGATAACGATAGCGATGAAGATACTAATAATTTTAGACGTAGATCATCATCATCTAATTTATTCAACGATTCTCAAGACAGTCCGCTTTCCTTTAAATCTTCCTCTCGTCCCAAACAGACTAAACTACCTTTTAAAAGAGTAATAACTAAATCAATCTAACTACAATCTAAATTTGGAATGTTCTTATTTAAAAACTTTCATATTCTAAAAAAAAGTGATAATATGATTATTCTTATGATTTTGTGTTTTTTCTAATAATAGGTTATTCGACAACCAGTGAACATTGCAAGTCCTCCTTCTCCAAGAATGTCAAGAACGCCTTCATTTAATATGGATAGAAGTATACCACAAGAATTTAAACCCTTACGACTCAAAATTGAGATTTTGGATACAAAAATTCTTGTACCTGTGTCTGCCTTACAAGCTGAAGAATCTATTGAATGGTTATGTAATGAAGTTGCAGAAAGATATTACAAGTATGAAAAGCAAAAAAAAACTATAATTTGTTATTCACAATTCATAAATAGACTAGAAAATGCTTACTTTTATTGTCTATCATACGTACTATGTACATTGTACATTCTTGTTTTTCTGATTATTTCTACAAAATTATGGATTGAATTGAAATAAACTAACTCTTTATGCTTTTTTTTGGTCCTTTTACTATAATGAAGGGAATCCGAGCTTGGAATGAAACCGACGCTGACATTAAAGACCAAGGATGGTGCCCTATTATCTAGAACGGATAAAATCCGAGAGGCAATTTCCGAAAATGATATTGAACTAATTGCCAAAGTAGAAGATTGTACTGTCGTTGCCTTACATACAAGATTTGAAGCTGCATGTAAAAAAATGAATATTGGTAAAAATCTAATACAAATACCAAATATATCATGTTTTCCAGACGTATAATTAGTTTTTAGAATCAAAATAAAAGCATGCATTAATGTACATATATGTATTGTCATTTTTATTCATGTTTTGTATATTGACAGAACCAAATATTGAAATAATTCGGTCGTTGACTCGCAGTGAAACTACAGAAGTTTTAACTTTAACTGATATGTGCCTTCGAGGGAAAATTCATGATGCCTTGTTTGGTACTCTTCAACATAATTGTTGCTTACGAGAACTTAATGTTTCTGGATGTTCCTTACGAGATGACGGTATCAAAGTAAGGCTCATTTTAACCCTGTTCCATTTTATCCTTATTATTTTTCTTGAGGTTTGCTATTGTACAGTCCTACACATAATAAGTCTAGCTTATTCTTACATATAATATGTTTTGAACGTTGTAAAAGTTTCTTAGAACTATAGTGTAGTTAACTACAATAATTTTTAATTAATATTTTTAATGTTTTTTACAAAACTAGAAATTATGCTCAACCCTATCTACATTGACACAGCTAGAAAACCTCAATTTAAGTTGTAATGGAATGACTCATGAAACTATAGGCAGATTAGTTGAAGCATTTACAAAGTCACCCAGTCCTGGAAAAACTTATCGGCCGGTAAATTAAATAGTGCATATTACGTAAATTGTTCATTGTACATAGTTATTTATTATAATAATTATTTTACATATTCAGTCACGTGACAATTCAATTACTTGATATCTTTTGTAACATTTTTCATTTTACAGCCACTCGGTTTGAAGAAGTTAATATTAAATTATAATCCACTTGGAAATTCTATCACCGGACCATTATGTCAAATTATTCAGAGGCTTCAAAATCTCCAACTAGTGTCTATTGTGGATTGCAATCTTACCGCAGCATTTTTTTCCAAGAACAAAAAAGACTTTATGAACGTCATTAATTGTAAGTAATACCATACGCTATACGCTATAATCTGTTGTGTATGAATATTTACTCTAAGTCTTTGTACTCTACATAATATATGTACCACCTGTTACTTCCTTTCCACATTATATATATAAGTTAAAGTTATATATGTACATAAGCTAATTGTAAGAAATATCACGCATTTCCTGTCTCTTAAAATTCTTTCTTTTACTTGTTTACAGCTTCTACTATTGAAACATTGGATGTTAGTTACAATCATTTGGGAAAAGGTGGTGTGCAACTCTTAACGACGGAACTCAATTCAAATAGACTTCGAATTCTAACAAAATGTTGTGAATAGTCATAAGTTTGAACGTATTATACTATTACATATTATATTATTACAATTTTACTATGTTTATAATTCCCCTGTTACATATGATGTAAGAACAAGAACAATGATAATAATTATGAGATATAATATTATTATTGAATATTTATTGTAACTTTTGTATTGAAATAAACTTCGCACGATGAAATATAAATCATAAATCATATCGAACATAAATAATTATTAATGTTGTTCATATATATAACGTCTACACCGTCTTCTTGATTAGAGTAGAACTTTACTTTACACATTATGCATTTTATGTATAGGTAAAAATTGAACAAGATTAACGTTACAAAAAAAATTTGTTCACTTTATGCATAATATATTAGTAATTATTATACCCTACAGTAAGTAACATAATATAGCATTACATTTCATATTACAAAATATATTCCTTATCACTTATCACTATCTTTAATATTTTATCTTCAGTTCTTGTTCATTTTAAAATCATAAGCAGCATACCACATCATCATTATCATATATGGTTTAAGAAGCATGTACATTTTCTAAGCGTGTAATACATTCAATACCAGGATACTCTGGAAGATTCAGTGAATACTTTTTCTCCAAAATTTTAGGAACAAACCTACCTCCAAGATAATGGTGAGAACCGGTAAAATACTTGGCACATAATTTTGGAGCAGTTAAAGAAACAAGGGTGTCGGGCATAAAATACAAAGATTTGTTATCTGATGGTCCCTTTTCAACATCCCATCCACTTGGAATATCTACAGACACTATTGGTGATTGACTCTGTGTTAAAATGAACATGAGGGGTTCAAAATCAGGACGAACTGGGGGTTTAAAACTAAATCCAAATAAAGCATCAACAATGAGGCCAATAGAGTTGTCAGTCCTAGAAAAATTACATATTTGCAGAATATAATATTCCGGTATTTAACATTATTTTTAGAAATTAGAATAATATAAGTAATAAATACATTATACACACAAGGAATTCCATATATTATCATGTCAATTATATAGGTACTTACAAAAAGGGTTTAGGATCGTAGCTAATGTTGACATCATTCAATTCCGCTTGTCGAGTAAGATGAATAAATAAATCTTTAGTTGGTTTACGAGCATGCAAAATTGTAATATCAGTGAATCCAAACATCCGTAAATGTCTTGCGGCGACAATTCCATCCCCTCCATTATTCCCCGGTCCACAGACAACCAACACTTTGTTATTCTTTTTATTAGCTCCATACACTGTGGCGATTGTTGATGCTACAGACAGACCTATTAATTATAAATATACCAGACACAAATGTTCAACACTGTTGGGAAGAAATATTTACTGTTTGTTTTCTATTTTACATGTCATTTATTATTTTATCAAATATTAAGTATTAAGTACCTGCCAATTCCATTAACTGGTCCACAGAGAATGTATATTCATTGAAGAGTTCTTCATCTATCTGAATTGCTTCTTGTTGGCCAAGATAACGTACCATTTTAATTTTTGTTGTCGTAATAGGAGACACCGGGTTAATAAAATTACTTGTTGTTGTCTTTTGTAATAACCTTTGACTGGAATTATTATTACTCTTTAAAAACGAGGATAAGTAGTGAGCCGAGTGTTTACATACACTCTTAAACATTGGTGGTACAATGTTACAATCAATATTAGTGTTGTTATTAAGCAGTAGTTTGTCCAAAACTTGTCCAAAAATAACAAAATTCACAAGCAAAAGCATAGTCCGTAGATTCATATGTACATATGTACATGCGGGACAAAACTACCGCCAGCCTGCGACGAAAACTACGACTTTAATATTTATGCATAACGACTTTTTAATTGCCTTTCAATATTGTACATGTATAATATAAAATCAGTGTTTTTATGGAAAATTATTTTAATTGCATTTGTTGAAGCAACATAATATTTGTATAACATCATTCTCTGTTTTATGCGTTTTATATGCTCATCATCCGGGTTCATTATTTTGCAATTTAAGTTCACACAGTTTTCAGTTTTCAGTAAACAGGATTTACACTGTATGTAGTATGTAGTATGTAGTTGATCATTTACTTTATTTTCTTTAATATTACAAATTACAGTTGAGTCATAATATATGGATGAAAACATGATAATAATAATAAAACAATAAGAATGTATAAATAAAATAGTAATTATCATTATGTCATTTTTGTTTTACATGTAAATAAAACTATAGATATTTCTGGATAAAATACTTTTCTCTTTTTATCTCTCTTATTTTGTCTCAAGTCCCAATGGCTTTTGTTTTTTCTTTTTCTTGTTCTTTTTCCTTTTCCTTTTTCCTATTCTCAACATTTTTTTCTTCATCATAAAGATCCAAATCTTTTACATAGTACCACACAGCACAATCAAACAGTGCTCCAACGAACGTGAAAGCTATTTACACAACAACAAATAAAAACAAATAAATATTCAAGAATCATACTATGTATATAATGTTAGGAAAACAACTGAATTACTTTATGATTAATTTTTGAATTATTTTGGATTGTGGATAAAATAATATTTTTTATTTAAAAAAAGTCGCTAAAGTACTGTGCTTAAAATTGAAGCTTATGTTTACCTGCAGCTGTTAAATTAAAGACGTAACGAAGTCTTTCACCATCATAAACCCAACAATTTCCTCTTTTTCCGCATTTAGTACCCCAAACTAGACAAACCGAGTCTGTAAAGCAAAAATTAATTAATTAATTTACAAAATATGCGAGACATACATATATGGGGTGTGAGGTGACATTCATTTTTTTCATTATCTATAGTGTCCATGTCTTTGCGTAATAATAGAATAATACCTATAATAGCTCCAAAAAGAATTGGACTTGGAAGCATTGCCAATATCGAAACGAGGAAGATACTTAGTCCAATACTTAACGACTTGTCTTTGGGATCCACACATCTGTATGAGACGAGCATGTTACCAATTCGGCCACTTCCATCCGCCAATTTAATAAGTCCAGAGATTCCAACAAAAACTGCAAACATGTAAAAACAATCTTTGTTGCAAGGGCCGAGTGAGACAGTATCCTCCATTGAAGGAAGGCAAGAACAGCCGCTAAGGGTTCCGTTTATATTTGTGGTACAACCCGCATGACATGCCGAGTAGAACACTTTATTTTCTTCTTTGTAGCAAACCGCAAACATTTTATTCACCTTACATTGACAGTCCACATTACCTGTACGTGTAAATAAAATGGTGAAAAAGAAAAAGAAAACATGTTATCATTTCTCTCTCTGTCGTGGACTACATTGAAATTTGAAATGAAGGTAATAGGAAAATTAATAGTGTGCTCAAGTACTTAAGCATTAAGAGGAAATTTCTAATAATGTATTTTTGTTGTTGAATAATATATTATTATTATATAAATGTACATTGTACACATACAAGAAGTTGTTAAATTGTAAGCCGTTCCTACAGTCTCAATATTTCCCAACTGAATATCTCCCTGTTTACAGCCCAGTTGTGTGAAAGTAATTTTCACAAGGACGTACGCCATGCTTATAAAGACGTTCCAAGCTAAAATCATCATCATAAATAATAGAAAATCTTTTTAGTATTAGAATCATTCAGTTATTACTGTCATTTTTCTATGTATTATGTATGCATTTTTTCACATTGCATTGTCATTGTCATCATTTTCAGGAGTCTTGCAAATATTTAGTACACATGTATTTTTGAGTATTCACATTTCACATTCATCATTCATGTTTTTAAGTAGCAGCATGACATTAATTTCTCTAATGTCTAATGTAATAACATGCTATTATTATAATGCATAAAATGTACCACATCCAACAACATCTCTTGTACATTGTACATATTTCTGTTGTAAATATTTTTTATTTGACATTCTCAACATCTTTCTCCTCTGCTTCTTTTTTCCCCGCAAAGCAAAGGAAAAACATTCAAATAAGATTAAAATCCTCTCGCTCTCTTTCTCTTCCTGTTTTTTTTCTTTGCATAAATATCAAAATTCACAATTCACAATACAGATGTTATTATGGGGTTTTATAAAATTCTCATATTTTTTTTTTCCAAACCTGCAAGCTTTCTAGCACTTGGCTGGTATTTTGAAATGAAGAATCCACTTGAAAGGAGACCAATAGCCTGGAATAAAATTCCAACTATGCCTAAGAACAAGAACAAGAGAAAAATATTAGAAAATACAAAATACAAAATACATAAGTAGATATCTCCTGTATGAACTATATGAACAAATTGTATGAAAAACATCTCTCTCTTTCTCTTACTGCTACTCTCATCTCTCCTCATAATACATTTCACAATGCACAATATGCACAAAGTATAGTGAGACGTAAGCACTAAGCACGCATATATTGTATTGTGTACATGGGAAATGGGAAGGAAAACAAATCTTACAGGATAATAATTAAATTTCTTGCTCTACATTCTATATTCTATACACATCATAACAATGAGGAAATGACGAGAGATCCACGAGAGAAAGTATAAGAGAAAAGAAGAGACGAGAGGAGGAAAACTATTAAGAGAAAGAAAGTATGTGAAATTTTATTTTCCTCTTTTCCTGTTATTCTCTACATTCTACATTCTACATTTTACATTCAAAGTACAAAATGTGTACTTACCAGTCGTAACAGCGGCAGTTACAGGATCTTGCATAAAAATCGTTTCCAAGTATTTTGGAGCAAAACTCCAGTATCCTTTTCACGTCACACAAAGACACAGAGTACAGTAGACAGCAGACGAGGATGAAAAAAAAGAAAAAAGAAAAACAAATTGAATACTCAGAAGTCAAACTTATCTACTTACTACACATTTGTTGTAAGTTTTTTGTTTCATGTGTAATTTTTAATAATACACATTGCGTTTTGCATCATATTTTTTGCTATATTTTATACTTTATACTGTTTGCATATTTAGCTAATAAATCAAATGATATCATAATATTATGTTATGTTATGTAGACATATCATATTTTTTCCACATGATTGTTGTTATTTCCTTTCATGTCTAATCTCTAATCTCTACATTCTACAGTCTAGTGTCTAAAGTCTACAGTTTATACAAGAGTAGTGAACGTATCATACCAAGTGCAGAGAAAATGTAGAAGACACCAGCCAAATTGTTTAAAATGTTGATTCTGTTTGTGAGAAGTGCTTTCACTGCTTTGGGCATCTCCTTGAGAGTTGGCAGTTTGGCTTCACTCGCCGCTTCCGCTGTGAGGACCAATTGTGAACCGGCTCTTTGCATTTTTTCTGTGGCTGCCATCGTTGAAGCTAGTTTTTTTCGTAGAGCAGCTCTGATTTTTTGTTTTTTTTTAGATTGTACCAAGTTGCATTTTTAATGTTTGTTGTTTAATGTTTCATGTTTAAATGGTTAAATGGTTATTGAAGGATTCCGGTTGTTTGGAATGGAATGTGGAATTGTAAAACGATAAAATAACAAGTTATGACTTTGTTCCTCATTATAGATTTTTCAGCATGTAAAACAAATGCTAGATATCATGCCTATAATTATTAATCATAAATCATAAAGCGTAAAATGTACCTGGGCAATTCTCTGGGAAACATGGCGATGAAAAAGGAAGTGACGGCCATCATTGTACCCAAAATGACCCACCCAAGCCACCAGGCACCCAACCACCGGGGATCTGTTAATGTAGAATGCACAACATAAAAACCCCATAACTTTTCAAATTTAAAAGTTTTTAAATTGAAAAAAGATCCATTCTCAAGCCTCTCGTCTCTCGTCTCTTCTTACCTTTCACAGTAATAAATGGAGTCAGAGTGGGACTAATAAAGGTTTTTAAGCATTGACTAGCCAAGATGAAACCAAAAGTGGGTCCAATTAAACGAAGAGACATTGTTATTCCGAACATCATGGGAGACTTTGTTTTCTTCATATTGTCGTCCTATTTTGCATGATATAAATTTTAAAAAAAACAAAGTAAAATTCCCAATTCCCAATTCCCAATCCAGATGAGTAAATAGAAAATGTAGAATTTTTTAGAAAATTTATGTGTGTACTCAAATATTAAATTTCATACCAAGTAAGGACCACCGAGAGAGAAGAAGAGAAGAACGCCGATTCCGGATACAAATTGTGAGAGGAAAATGAGGATTAAGGGAACTATTGAAATATCACTGATGTCACAAATGGCTGATGAGCTGCGTGGAGGTTCATCTCTTTTACACAGTTGTACTTTGTTCCGAATGGCTGTTTCCGATTTCCAATTGATTTGTTCCACATTATGAAAAATGAAATACAAAATTGACACACATTTATTATAGAACCACTAGTCATTCTCGAGAAAGTGTAATAATTTTGATTTGTGATGGAAAATCGAAATAAATAAATAAATAACGCAATTTATTATTTACAGCTAGTTGAGGTGGCTGCTGGAGTTGCATTAGCTAGAAGACTAGATATTGGGGGTGATGGTGAGTCATAAATATGAGCATATTCTTCCGTCAGACTGAGTGAATCACTTCCTTAATATTTTTCCAAAATTTATTTGAAAAATACAATATTTTTTATTTTCATTCCAAAAACATGTTTTTTTTACCCAGTTGTAAATATTATACATCATTCTTTTTGTTTCTTTGTTTTTACCAGGTCCGTAGAATAAATGGGGTGAGGCGAGGACGAAACAAGCGAGAGCGGAAAACAAAACACCCAATGCAATCCACCTTGGTCTATGAGCTCGTCCACCGTAATAGGCCAAAATTACAGAAAAAAGAATTTGAGAGATTTCATTTCCCGTCATTACAAATCCTAAATGTTAAAAATGGAAAAAACACAAAAGTTGATTTAAAATTTAAATTCTTCACCCATTTTGATGATGAATAATGATTCTAAATTAGCAACAGAATTACATGACACTTTTTTATTACATGTGATAAACCTGCCTGTTGTTTGTGACGATATTTTAAATCTCTTTTCTAGTGTGGTGATGGTTGCTGTAAAATAGGACCAAGTCATGCCCTGAATCACAGCCAATATTGAGAAGACGGCAATAAAAGCCTTTTTACTAGCAAAGACTTGTAACCAGTCTGGACTTATACACCCAAATCCACAACGATTATCCTCTCCCAGTTCCTCACTAATTACAGTTGCATTTACATTATAGGAATCTTCATTCTTGCCATTATTTATACTAAAACTTCCATGGGGAATAAATGGATCGTCCGTAAGTTTCCCACTCGCACTCGTACTATTCCTACGATTTTGCTCCACAAACGGATCCTCCGCTTCCTCATCACTTGTCCGATCATCCAATGTGTACGGTTTCACCATTTTTATTTTTTATACGTATAAACGTTTCTACTGTATCCAGTTTTTACACAAAGTACTTATTCTACTTCTACCACTACTAAAAATAATCCGTTGTACTTTCTCCCTTTTTTATAATTATTTACATGATTTTTTTTAGTACAAAGTACATGTGAAACACTTTTTATTTTTCAATCAATTTCACAACCACAAGAACAATTTCACTCAAAACCTCTCAAAATTTGATCCACGTTCCAATTACACACACAAATTAAAATCGATCAGCACATTCTTCTCTCTTCTCTCTGTCCGTCTTCAAGTACTGAATTCTAAATTCTAATGAATAGAATAAATGAACACAGTTTCAAAGTTTAAAATGAAAGTAAGTTACTTCAATTTCAACTTCAACTGGAGTAGAATGGGCAATGTGTATTGTGTATTGTCAAGTACTCCTCCAAAATTCAAAGGCCTTATCAGAACATGTTTTATTTTGTAGTGGCATTCTATTCTACATTCTATTGTATTGTGTCAATAGTCAATAGTCAATATATTACTGTAATCGCATCCCTTGTGATTTGTGATTTGTGATGACTAGGATTGGATGTTGGGTGTTCAGTGTTCAGTGTTCGTTCCTTGTATTTATCACGAGGATTTATCAAACTTCGTATTTGTATTTTACATATGATTTACAATTTTACACTTTACAAGTTGTAGACTCTGTAGAGTGTAGAGTGTAGAATGTAGAGATATTTGGAAAAATCAACATTGGCCTAAACCAGATGAGAGAGGTTTACTAGAACAAAATCCATGTGTGTTTAGGGTTGCATGCATACTTATTTTACTTATTACGTACCATTTTGGTGTACGGTTCAAGTACTTATGTAAACAAATGACTGTATAAAATATAAATACATTCGATATGTATCATACATTATGTATTATGTGTATTGTGCATTGTACATAATATGCGTCTCCCAGTTCTTTTCTATGAATTTTCTTTACATATAATAACAGAGGTGAACTTTTCGAGAACTACATAAATATGGTCAAATAAATAATATATGTTGTACTTTATTTGGAATATTATTATACTTTTTTTAATGCTACATTAATTCCCCTATAAATATTATTCAGCTTTCTCTATAAAAATCACCCATCAAGAATCTTGAGGAACATGTGTAATGTGTATCTTCAATTTGAAAATGTTTACAAGCAAGTTTTATCTGGCCAAAACTTGTAAAGACTTGTAAGACAACTGATTGCTGTATTTGTACTTTGTACAGACTTTTTACTATTTGTATGTCTACTGTGTAGTTTGTAGTGCGTAGAGCACATCATCTTTGTTTTCTTTTCGTTACATAAAATCACATGTCAAAGGTGCGTTATGGATTACGGATTATGAGGATTATAAGAGTTCAGAATTCATAACATTGTAAATTGTAAGTAATACGTAATAAGGGGAATGCGGGTAAAATACATTACTTTTATGGACTTTTCACCATTTAATTGCGATTTTAATGTACAGGGTGATCCACTTAAGACTACATGACTTTGAACGCCAATAAATATGACTACAACTTCTAGTGCTCATCATTGCCAAACACAGGGAATTCAGAAAAAATTCTGAGTTCTGAGTTCTGAGATTATGAACTTTTTTATGTTGCTATGAATCCGCTTGGACCTCGTATACAAGACCAGGAAGGTTTGTTGTCTGTTCTGTCTTGTTTTGGTATAAAATTAGTTCAGAAATTTTTATCGCACATCACTTTGAAAATTGAAATGCACAAGCATTGAAATTTGTGAGAAGTTACGGATTTTTTTATTCATCTTTTTAAGGTCCATAGTCCATAGAAGGCAGAAGTCTCAGGTTTTTCCCTAATTGTCAATTGTCAATTATTGTCATTACTTGTTGGAGTTTTAAGTTTTAATTATGGTTTATAGTAAAGAGAAGAGGTTGTTCATGATTCAGGAATGGTATATTACACGGAATCAGGCTGAAGTGCAGAGGCGTTTCAAGAAGAAATTTGCATGTGAAAAACCGTCTTTGGGTGCAATTAAGCGGGCAATCCAATTATTCGAAACAAACAACACTTTGGAAACTGCACCAAGAAAGCGAAATCCACGTACTTTTACATATGACGTAAGATCAATAATCGAAGCTAAATTGGTGGAAAATCCCGAAACTTCAACAAGTGATCTTGCAAAAGTTTCAGGAGTAGGAAAATCTGCCATTTTGCGGTTTTTGAAGAAAGAGGGATATCGAAATAATTTCGGGTCGGATCATGTTCAGGAGCCATATGAACAAGACGACTGAAACAGGTAGCACATCTTCGGCTTTGTAACAGTTCATTTCATATTCAAATTTCAGTAATTCAATTTCAAAACTTGGTTTAACGGACGTATTCAGGATTTTTCCTTTTCCTTTTTGATTCTTGTCAGGGGCAGCGGAGAAGTTTGAAGTTACCAGTCACTGATGAATTCCACTTTCTCTGCGGCCGTATTGTGAATTGTGAGGAAGATGCTTCGAGTTTTGAGTAGATAAGACTTTTGATTTTTCTTTTGTTTTGCTTGATTTTATTACGTTTGTGAAAATTGTTTTAAACATATAACTCTTAAATTTACGAGGGGTTTTGAACTATTGTATGATTTAAAAATAAAAATAGTTTCATCGATTCATTTTATGTAGATTTTAGATAAACTCAAAATAAAATGATTGCCTTTGCCTCATATTTCCCTATCTACTGCCATTGCTTTGATTTGTGAGTTTCATTCATTGAATTTTCCCTGGTATTTATAATATTTAATGCTTGATACTGAATGAAAATGGTACATCTTTTGTCATATTATGACTGAGTACATGTGCTTAATCAAAACTCAAATTCACATAGATATCATGTCCTAATCAATTTCGTAATTTGTATGCACATATTCAGATTGTTACTTACAATTAAACTAATTGAGATTCTATTTTACTATAATATTATTATACCTTTGTTGTTCTGTAACATGGTGGAGATTTCAAATTTCAAGTGTCAGAATTAGAATAATGATTACTCTCTGATTATTGATAATGTGATCGGTGTGTTCTAGTAATCGAGATAACTGCACATTATAATAACAATAATGAGATAGAGATAAGTACTTACAATAACAAATACATTTTATTTCAAAGGCTTTCAAAGCTGACGATGATGAAGAGGGAGCGTGTGTGCTGAGTGCTGAACAGCTTTTCATTTGGGTTAGCTATAGCCAGTTATTTGTTATCTTTGATTATTCTTGATTGTGTGATAAAAAACAGTACGATGCTGCTGCATGCTCCATACTCGATACTCGATACATGACAAACTGTCAATGACTTTTTACGTTTACTGGATATGAATTATGAATAGATTATCGAATGGAGCAGAATCAAGAAAATTATGGAAATGATCCATTCATTCGGCTGCAAATATTTTCAAATACATGAATATTTCGTATCAATCAGATGATTCGAGATTCGAGATATGAAAAACTGCTGACCTAATTGCCATTTGTATTTTGTATGCTTTGAAATGACATGATACGTAATATATAATGATAATAAAGTTATGATAACTTTTTGTAAGGATATTTTACCCAATTCAATTGTCAAGTATTATACGTGGCATGTGGCAGGAAATGAAAAGAGATATTATAATAATTTATGGCATAAAAGTACGGGTATTATGGAATATATGCAACATATGCAAGTAGACGTTTTATATAAATTACGTAAGTACGTGATTCAACATCAATCATATTTGTATTATTTATTATGTACATATCATCATAAATCATAATATTATACACATTTTTGTTCATTCACATGTGGTTTCACTGGGAGCTGGGAGTGCTATTATAAATTATAAATGTATTATTAATTATTATTATACATCTCTACCGTATTGTTGTCACCTCTTATTATATTTAGCTGTATCTATAATCTGTACATTCGCATTCTCTGTTTATTAAAATACATAATACAATATGTGTCTGTGTACGGGACGGAGAAAATCCAGTGACTTTCTCCAAGTTTTTTCCTAAATGCTATCAGAGTAGACTGGTGTGTGTTGTGTATATCTATATATACATCATACATATGTACATTCACTTTCTTTCGCCTTTTTGAATTTTATTCAAAAGGCAAAGAGACTAATAAAATAGTAAATATGACACACAGCAAAAGTATAATAGCAATAAATGGTAAATAACACACTAACTATAATTAATCTACTCTATAATATATATGCATACGTACATGAGGTAAAAGTATGTATTTATAGGTTTAGATTGCTGTGATAGATATCTACATAATTTGTACTTGACCTCCCATTTTTCATACAAACTATATTATTTACCTATATTATATTATGTCATTCTATATAATATATAACTTACATTTTGTATTTTGTATTATAAATCATAATTCAAATAATATAATATAATGGTCAAGTGCAGAAATGTAATAATTGTGCTTTATCTCTGGTTTAATGAATCAATCATATAATATTATGTATCATGTTTTTATTGTTTATTACAATACAATATGAGAGATTGACTTGATATTTTTCAAGTATGATTTTTGTACGATATAATATTATTATTAGTGCGTCCATTTTTGTGTTGTTATAGCTTTCGTTTTGCGACACAAAAAAAACGACAAACTTGTCGGTTTCCGA
>JAQGBH010003597.1:0-19351 GCA_034698265.1 Sminthurinus aureus
ACAGATTCCTGAGCCACGGGATACGAATTTTTTGAGAAATTATATTGCCCGTCATGTGACGGGTGGTTTTTACTTGTCATATATAATCTCTTTTCAAATTTCAAGTAAAACTTGATACACATTCTCTTACCGTAGTCATTAAAACGGATAATCTTTTTCTCTTTTAACTCCTCAATTGTGGGCCTACATTTACAAACCAAAACAAAAAAAAAACAAATAAAGCATAAAATCAGAACACATAATAATAATACACATTGTTATAAAAACCAAAACATTTGGCGTGCACAGAATATATAGATTTGCTAAACTACATCAGAAGCGGTTGAAAATTGTAACATTTACATACCTAAAACTAAGTTTCCTTAATAACATTTTCTTTTTCTCTTCCTTTAATTTTCTCTCCTCCGCTGGAGTTTGTTTTTTGAGTATATTTCGTTCTTCAAGCTCTTCCTGAGACGGGCGCATACTCAACCGTCTACAGAGTTTGGCACCTATGGCTTCTTTAGTCTCTTGAATCTCTTTCTCAGATACAACACGAATTATATTCCTGCCAATCAATTACACCAAAAAAAGACAATGTAAAACTTTTGTTGTTAAACTTTAATTCATTATTTCAATGAAAAATACATTACATAGAACTACATATTAATGTAAAAACAATGACAGGACAAATATGGGGAAAAAATAAGTTATACCTATCAATAAGTTCTTGACGAGGCGGGCGCATAGCTAATTTCAAAGCTAAACTATCCTTCCTTGAAATACGAGCTGCCATTCTATTTACACGACCAGCAGAATTATCTTCTGTATGACTATCATCATCATCATCATCTTCATCATCACGATAAATTATGGGACCATCACCATCGGAATCATCAGAATCTCCCTTTGTTGATGTATCCAATGGTTTAGGTTTTGAATTTTCTTTATTTTCTTCACGTTCTCTATATGATGGCAGTGTAACTCCAAAGCGGATTGGTCTCGTGCTATAAAATTATATGAAAATGAAACATGATTTATATTTAAATAAATATTTGTTTAAATAAACTCATTCAAAATATTTAGACACATTACTGATGTATGGATAATATTCTTATGTTTGAATTATATAATAAAATAGATAAAGTAATAATGTTTTTAGATGATTATTTGTGATATGTATACTTGGAATGCTGTTCATGTTTGACTATAAGAGATTTTGCAGTTTCTTGAGTTGGCGTAGAGGAACCAGAACCTCGAATTTTCTTTAATGCCGACTTTACAGGTTGAGCATTGAGCTTGGGCTCTTTTGCGGGTACTAAAATAGCAAAGACAAAAATTCATTATTGTACGGTCATCTAAAAAACACTGTCTTCATCTTTAATTTTGTATACTTTTCAATTGACATGCTACTTTTTCCATTTTTGTACAGCTACTTTTATAACAAAATAGCGTTTTTTCTCCGAACAGCTAAGTTTTTTATGAAATATACACCATGTTAAAGAGCATAACCAAATTAATCAAAAAACTCTCATGTAATTTTACCTTCTTCTACTTTTGTTGTATCTACTTCTATAGTAGTCCCGATCCGCATGTAGTTCATATTTGCCTCTAATAATTCCATATCATCATCCTCGTCATCTGCTCCGTCAACATCGTCTTCTAAATTTTATATAGAAACAAAAAAAGAGTGAAAAAATGAAATAATGTTGAGAATAGTTTTTTGGAACTCGAAATATTTTGATACAAAAAAATGGCTAATTCTATCTAATTTTACAAACCTTGTGAGTCAGAATACATGTCGGCATTTTGTCTTGCATTTTGTACAACCATTGCTATTGCATTAGCTAAATTTTGCTCCCGCTCACGCTGTTGTTGCTCTCGCTGCTGACTTGTTGAGCTCCGATGCATTGGCACTGGAGATCCTGTAGAAAAAGAAACCCCCAACAATACATTAACATTATTTTTACACATACATGTTCTATAGTATTAAATACTTTTTGAAGTCATCGTCCTACATATTAAATACATTTCAAATAATAAATGTATTCAAAAATATTTTACTCTTCGACATCATAACTATATAAAGTATTTAGGATTTCATTTGCATATTTGAAATTTTGTAGTAGATTTCTTTCCAAAACGTATGTTTATACTTTCATCTTTTATTATTATACATTATACTATACATGAACCGATCTTCAGTACTTGTTACAAACTGCACAAAACTTGGGCTTGTTATAAACTGCACAAATTCTTGTAAGAACTTACCACTAAACATTGGAGGAGGTGGAATAGGTCCAATTTCATTTATAGCTATATCAAAAGAAAGAAATACATGAATGTAAAACCCATATTAATTAATATATAATATATGTATGTACACGCATGTGTTGAGATACAGATATAATCATACGACTTTTGATAATATTTTATATTTTATAATTATAGTTATTAATGATAATAATTATTCTAAGTACGACGTTTTTGTTATGTCCTATTTCTAATTTCTATAGACAAAAATTATAAAAATATATAGGTTATAATTTCAACGTATAATAATAATATAGTTTTATTTTACTACTTAAAAAGGAGTAATAAGTACAAGTAACCTAAAAATGACTGATTAAACTTATGCTGAAAAAAAACCTAGTATTTTAAATATTATTGTGCTATGTATAATATATTATAAAGTACTTTCACACTTTGAAGTTTTACATGGAAATTGATGTAAAGTGACTTTAGTAAGTTTTATAAAGATATATGTGTCTCTATACACATTTTGATACATTTTAAATGTTTTTTTTCCTACAATAGAGACATAATACTAATTTCTAATGTCAATTTAAACTCTAATATTGTGATGTTTACAAAAATACTTAAATAAATGTTTCATTTATTTATCATTATACTTTAAAACTATTCTATAATAATATTATATTTTATATACGTATTGGTGGTGGGGGTAATGATCCAACCCAAATCTCGTCAGGTAAAGGATGTGTCATACCATTTCCAGAGGAATAAAACTGATCAACCTTAATCAAATAATCTCCATGTTGCTGCCCAGCTGACACGGCTTCTGAGTAAAATATAAAACAATCACGATTACTTGATTTTATTTTACACAATAACAATTATGTATTGAAACTTGACAAGTATAATAATATATTTAGTATACTAGTATAAAGTATATAGTATAAACATAATACAAAATACAGTTTGAACCATAAAAACATATCATTGAATACCAAATTTTCAAATTTTATAATCTACAACAACAACAAAAAAATCAAAAACAAAAGGACTCACCTCCACCGTTGCTGCTTATATTATTGTTGTTGCTGTTATTATTACTACTGCTACTGTTATTATTACTGATTGTATAAACAGGGTTCATAATTGATCGATTCTCTTGAGATGAAGCCGAAGAGGATGATAATGACATACTATTGGAGCTATTTGTATTTGAATTATTGAACATATGATGATGATTATTATTGCTACTAATACCGTTTGCTTGACTACTTTGAAGATTCATACTCGTACTTAAATTATTTTGATATGGGGAAGGATTCGAATTTGCGACAAGTGAAGATTGGGAATTTATATTTAGGTAACCATTCTTTTTCATCAAATTTTGAGGAGGTGACGGGGAAGATCGGTCATCAATATGTTGTTGTTGCTGCTGTTGATGGGAGTTTAGATAGTGATGATTTCCAAATGTTGTCATTTGTGTTTGATTATTTAAATGGAGAGACGATGATAAACCATCTTTGGCACCTTCATTCCAATTTACAGAATCTGTTTTAAAATTACAAAATCAATCAATCAATCACATAAAACATAAAATACAGAAATGGTACTTCATTATTCATTATACTGATAACTCCTAAAATAGAAAAGTATTTAGCTTTTTGCATAATAATACCTCCAGGCTGTGACAATAAATTTGAATTGTCTGGCTGAAGGATTCCTTTTTCTATTAATGCTTCTCTTCCAATCCTGACACTCATCTTCCTTTCCAACGCTACAAGGAGAACAAATACAAATGCACAAAATATTAGAAAAAAATTGAGCTTTATTTAAAACGAACAAATTTTAATCGCGCAACAAATAATGATTCTAAAGATTCCAAATTCTAATGCTAAATGTCATACTACTACAACAATAGAATTACTAACTAAAACACACCAAACGCAAATAAATATTTACATGTTGTTTTGTATTGTATTTTTTACAGCAATGATTTTTTAAACGAGAACGGGTTTATCAGTCTAATACACTCATATTGAAACTATTCAAAACATTCAATACTCGCTGAATCGTACAATATTTAGCATTCATATAAAATGATATTCATGCATGTAACATAAGAATCTTATAAACAGTAATACTGTCATCTGTAGCTTAAATGAATATATCCAGGCATTTATACATATATCTACATATATTAGCTTAGATTCTATCTTGGTTCAAGTACTCTATAGATACATCAGCTTCTTTTTCATATAGTGAAAAACCATATAACCATATTTTTTTGGTTTTTAGCCAACTCTCAATTTTAAAGATTACCATATAATATAATAATATAGTCGAGATCCTTAATACTTAAAGGAAAGTCCAATATCAAACATCAACACAGATCATATTATATAAATATAAGTATACACAAATACAACTCATTCCTATGCTTTAATCTGCATCTTCCTGCTCATCAACCTACATATCTTCAAAAAAATGTCTGAGCCCAAGACATATCAATATCTAATCAGAGTATCATGATATTTTTTTTTTCGTACGCTACTTATTTAGAACAATTCATTTTTAATGTCTTTGTTGACCCAAACTTTATATTTTTACGCTACTGTTTATTTATTTATTCCTCATGTACGTGTTGAGATAAAGCCAAAATTAGTTTCACGTTAAAGAGAAGATTTATGTCACATGTTTTTTTTCTTCCTTACTGGCTTTACTGCACATGTAGATAAAACAGAAAACTTATTCAAAGATGAGAGACGTCTTATGTTTTAAACAATTTATCCGTACTCAAAAACAAATTACATCATTTTTATACATAACATTCATTCATTTCTCATTTCTAGGGATAACTTGGTATTTTTATAACATATAATGCACAATGTATATCTTAACCATCTACACAACATGTGTGCCTAAACATATCGTACTTTTCATAGATTAAAAAACAAATCAACGAACCACAGAAAACTTTCATATGTAGAACTGAAAACTGAATTCCTGGATAAAATTCTCGTTATTTATGCTGAGTAATACAAAAACAAGCAAAATTCAAGGAAAATGTGGGCTAACTGTGAATGATTAAACCGATAAAAAATGCTTACATCGAGAAGTAGCTTCAAAATTATCAGACTTCTTCTTCCTCTTCCACTTCCATGGCTTAAAAAGACGACCAAATCCGGCAAATTTACTTTTTCTCTGGGGAGGAGGACTTCTTCGTGGAGGTGGACCAACACTAAATAAAAATAAAATAATTCCTTTTTAAGAAAAATTTTAACACCTAAATCTATATTGTAACTAATTTGTGACCAATATAAATTACAAATAATGCATAAAGAAATACACAGTACATAATACATGTAATTGAACTAAAATTAATATTTACCTTGAAGATCTCGGCCCGATTCCATTGGGTTTTATTTTGGCTGTAGTAAAAATTTAAAACATATATATACACATTAGTCATTTGTAGTAGTCACTCATAGTTTTTCTTGAAAGGTTGGTTCAGAAGAAACCAAAATAAAAATAAAATGTGGGGTATGTATCTAGTATCTAAAAAGAACCCTACTAGATTCTACACTTTACACAGTGATAGTCAGACGTATAGAGCTCATTCATTAGAATAATCCATTAAACCATTATCAGGGCCTAGAGTGCATTTGAGAATGATCTTGTGCAAGTAACAAGCATATTAAATAACCAACACAATGAGCAACCGAGAACCGAAAAATATATACAGTGATAATAAGTTTCCATGGTCTGTCTTCAATACATTTTTTCTGCATGAATAAGAACCAATATGTACATACGCACAGTAACTCATTTTATTCCATCTCTTCTTCTTCCTTACCCAAATCGCTAATAAAGTGTGTACATGTAAGACATAAGGCACCTATATGCTATATGCATATTTGTATCCATACTCATACATTATGCATAAATATAAATACATGTATTTAAAGATCATTTTGCTGCCGACAATGTCTTACACACTAAATGGAACATGTTAGTACTTAATGCTGATAATAATGGCAAAGCAATAGTCATATTCAAATATATTCGCTTTGTAAAGTCGTGCGTATCCTTTACATCTTTCTTGCTGCTTTCTTCGTTTGCTTTTCCTTATCTCCATTCCTTGCACGGACTAAGCTTTGTCTCCATATTCAACCTTTTTCTTTCTTTCTCATTGTATTAGTGAGTAATACTGAGTGTACGGTTATAGGTAGATAATATACATAGACAAACGTCATATTATGTATACACACATGCATTTTCATATATTATGTACAAACAAAGTCCCTTATGTTTATGTAATATGTAATACTAATTTTTTTAAAACATCTTCCATTATTTTGAACAGGCACACATTTTCTTCTTCAAAGTTTTTTTCCCCCTTCTTCTTCTTCATCTTTAGTTCTTCATTTGATATCTCTAACAAGTAAGTGTATGATATATCCTACTTATGTATTCCAATCTCGTATTTTACTCAAGATGAAGTGGAATACTGAGTCGTAGAAGCACAAGAAGTAAAAGAAGAAGTCGTAGTATCAATAAGACATCGGTGAGTTAGAGGGAGAGAGAGCGAGAAGGAGATAGAGCCAACAACTGCCTCTAGCTATATAAATACCTTTAACAAAAAAGAACCAAACATTCTGTCCCTATCCTCCATCTCATCAGCAACAGAATCATCATCACCCTAACCAACAAAAGAAGAACAAGTAATAAAAAGAAGAAGACGAAGACAAGAAGAAAAAGAAGAAGAGGAACCAAGAAACCAAGTGGAGTCAGGCCTCAGAGTTTACTTGTAAGTTTAAGTCGTCATTGTTCTCTCTCTCTGTCTAGTGGCTGGTCTTATACCAAAAGACAGGTATAAAAACAACTTATAACAAGATATTACACGTGGTAAGAACTGTAAATCTATGACACTCCTTCACTCATACACATGTACAATGTAGATATATATCGCTTTTACCTATAACACTTACTTCTCTTTCTTCTTCCTTCATTACATTCATTACCCATGCATATTACACATGTATAACATAATATTATGTTATTACATATGAAGATTATGAGAATACGCATCGCATACCTACAAAAATTTCACGATTACTCAAATAACTTGAATGTGGAAAGGGGAAAAATGCATATATTATGAGCATAAAACTCACTGACATTCAGTAAGTATTATTCTTCATTTCTAAAGGGTAAAAGCCACAATAACAAAACAACAAGTATGAAACGAACAAGAAGAAGAAGAAGGTCAATCATGTCAAACCATCTTTAACATATTGAGACTGGATTGGCAAAAGAAAAAAAATCGGCAAAACATAATAAAGAACGATAATAATTTAATATTCCTGAAAAATATTCTATAGCCGTTGTTTTTATTTCATATTTCATTCACTATCAAAATTCATAATAATTAAATACTACACTACAAATTGGAAATGCTCAAACGTAAACCTTAAAATTTTGACACATTTAAACACCACACGAACAGTAGTAGTACTTTTTCCACTGTTGACTGTGAAGTCAAAACTTTTTCAAAATTCTTCAGCTTTATGCATAATAATAACATTACATTACAGCATAACAAGTACATAGCATTCATACAGTTTTTCTGCACTGTATTATTAAATCTCTGTCATTGATAAAGTGTGTACATATTGAAGTACAAGTGTAGATATTATAATATGTGCTCATTTACTAACAAAAATATATCTGCATATGTACAACAAGGAAACACACAATACACTTATAATATATTATTCTCATGTATACATAAACACGATTCCTAATACATGTTCCTACAATCTTGAGATAATAAATGAATGAACGAATAACGAATGAATGAAACAAAACACCCAGTCTAAACAGAGTCTACAATCTATAACAGAGAAAAATAAAATATACAAAACACAAACACCAGCAACTCATTCCATTCTAAGAATTTACACATTATAGGTACCTTTTTGCAAAATCCTACATTTACATTTTCTACAGTCCACATGATGTTATTTACTAATTTACGCACAATGCATTTCTTGACTTGAAGAATTCGAGCAACCATCTCCCTATATAAAAAAACAGTCCCAGGTTTATCTACAAAACGCAGACAACATTACTATCTTTATATCATACTTAACCCCAATAAAGTAAATAACGGCCCTTGCAATGCTTGCTTGCTTTCCCCTCTGATTCTCTCTCTTTATTAGTTAGCTCATTACGAATTACGGATAAGTTTTATGTTACATATAATGCTACATATTGTGTGTGTGTGTGTGCAGTACACATTATGTACACATTATGTACACATATTCCGTTTTCATCTCTCATCTAAATGTACACATGTAATAACTTTTTGGCTCTCAGTCACAGGAATCTCAATGACTTTCCATCACCTGCATTAATTCATTTTCTTGCCAAGTTTTAATACGTGTTGTACATAGGTATACATGTATGCCAACGAACCATTACAGGACAAATCATGAGATACACATCTTTTGAATTTTTATCATTTATCTGTATAATATATATTTTTAAGGTAGAGATAGCACAGAGTACAGATTCTAAAACTACGCTGAATTTAATCTAGTTCAGTTCAGTTTAATTTGAGTGTAGTGATGTGAATTGTACTACTGCAGTACTTAAGTATAGTAAGGATTAGAGTATGTAGTAGAAACAGTAGAGTTAGTTCAACAATTTAAAATTATTGTTTAAATTTTATTTTCCTTTCAACTTTATCCATGTATCTATGTATCTATATGTATACATATAATATACATTGTGTACAATCTACAGACACGGACATGTATTTTTATATAATTTTAGCGTTGCAGTCAAAGTTTGTACATATACTATAATATTACACTGTACTCTACACAACTAAACTTCCTATGTTCCTATACTTATCCACATGTAATCGGAGTTACTATGATCAACCAAGTAGATTTATACATATAATGAATAATGATACTTCATACTCTGTAAATGCCATTTGAACATCCGTATTTGTACCACTACTACTACTAACAACTCGTAACTAGTATAAGTAGAAACATTTGACCTTTGCAGTTAATAATAATTTCATGATGTACCCCATAGGAAAAAAGATAGAAAAGAGAGTGAGGGAGAGGAAGAGATGAAAAGCCTTTTAATTATTCACTAACCACTTTGTTGTAGTATGTCAGCGAGACTTAAAGTAGACGCTATGAGTTGTCTTTTCTCAGCAAAATTTAAATTATCCAAACTCTTGGTACGGTTTAAATTATTTAGCGTCAAAGTTGTAGTATTTTGATGATGAGGGTTATTATTTGGGAGAGGAGCACAGAACGTAGTTACAGGAGCCATTGTATTGTTTTTAATACACCGCCGAATTCTCGTTCGTCGTCTCTGTCTCTGTCTTCCCACTACTGTCAATGATAATGACAACTGTACAGGATATTTGTCTTCATTCTCATTCTCAGTCCCATCCTCATCATATTCTTCGTCAATCCCAACAGGATCTGGGCAAAAAATCCATTCCGATGCATTTGTTAAATTTAAATTAATGTTATCCATTCAACTACGTCGTCAAAATTCATCTATATTAGAGTTTAGAAGCAAGTAGGACGATGCTATGTTTTCCTTCTGTGCTGTAGTTATTACATTCCACTCACTTTTATATGTATACATGCATACACACACTTAATTCACAAACATGTATGTTGTACATATATACTACTTTAAAAATTTGTATCCAATGACAAAACTTTCCGTCTTCTCCAGCACGTAGTTAAATATATAAAAACAACACACACATGTATGTACATATGTTACACACGAAAAACATACTCCTACTTCCTTGATATTTGATATTATTTGCACAAAATCTTCATTTCTCTCATGTAAAAAATACAAAACAGAAAACAATGCTGATTGTCTTGATAATCCCTTTGCAAATAAACAAATGATTGTCTCGATTAAAAATAAATTTAACTGATAAACATAATCCAGTCTGCTATCTTTTTCCTTCTCACACAATAGTACATTATCTTTGCACTTTGTACTATTTTTTAAAATCAACACAAAAAAACACTTTTTGACTATTACAATAATCTAATCAGTCTCAAAACTAGCTGCAGTATTTGATTTTTGGTATCTCAATATAAAATATCCAATAGAAGAATCCAGTTTGTAATTTCACAGCAATGAAAATCTTCAATTCTTCATTCAATAGTTGATAAAAGGGATAGTAACAAGATACAGCAGGGACAATTAAAGCTTACTACATAATATAGTATTCACTCTTCATTAGCTTATTATTGTATCACAAGCACAAACAGCGTCATATCATCATGTCAAATATGTACATGTCAACAAATGAACTGTATTATTATTCACTCAAGTTCTCTATTTGTACATGAGATGATTCATTCTTGATTCATTTATGAGAATAATATCCAGATAATTTATGCTACAAATTTGTGTACACTGAGGAAGTTGACTGGTATGTCTGTATAAATATTTGGGTTGTTAAATGTAACGGTCGTTCACTTTTCAGCTATAAAACTATTGATTTTTATCAATTACAGCTATATATAAACTCTAGAATATCAAACGAATGTTTAGTTCAAAAGATTTAATATAATTTTTGAAACTATAAAGTACAAATTCGGAGTATACACGTATATTATGATGATGCTGTATAATGTTTATCACATGTATCGGATTATCAAAGTATACACATATACACATTACACACTTATGTATACGTCCACAAAATACACAAGCGTGCATGTATACATATAAACAAAAATTCAACGTTTGGAACTGAAAACTGAATATTATCTAATCACAAGTTTGTTCTTATTTTCCGACAAAAACCATGAATACACATTAAATAATCCTATTAAAAGGCTTCCTGGGCATATTTATGATGTTGTCTGTGTAACATGTCATATGTAACTAAATCAAAATATTATTATCCGGGAAAGTAAGTCATCCTCCGCTAGTTCGTTTATTCAAAGCTGATTGACATAAAACACACAGTTCCTTTATTTCCTGTGGGAAGTATCATCAGCAACATTTCATGTTATCAGTTTAAATTTTTAAACATAGCACAAAGTACACACAAAAAGGAGGAAGATATGCACATGCATGCACACACAAAAATCCGTTCCAGTTATTTGCACAGAGAGTCAGAGAGTAAGTACACGAGGGAGGATAGAGATTGGTTTAGACAAAACGGATGGACGGTGTAAAACAAATAATTCCCTTTATATCTGGAAATTAGAGAGGAAAAAAATATTTATCCACTATCCACTGTGAACATTTAAATGTAAAAACATTGTAACATTAACACGAGTAGAAAAACAACCAGTTTAGTGTTTTTTTAGCATTTGGAAACTCCACTTCAATAGTACAACATTCCAGAGTTCCAAAATACAAATGTCAAATTACACAACCGTAACATATAAATAGTTTGTCCACAAAACTATAACACTATCTATCTATATTGTGTATTCATGACTCATGGCGCAGTATCGAGGATCGAGGAAATACACATGTTAAGTAAGCCGTTGATTTTCCCACTTTACATTTTTCCGATTAGAATAAATAAATTTAAAACTCTTTTTCTTGTTTATAAATCAATAATCACTGGTTTGTAACTGAAAATAATAATAATAATTAATAAAACACTATAGTCAGTACAGTAAATAATTTTCACCGGGAACACAAAACTTTATTAAGCTTTTATTATTTTATTACTGAGGACGGTAAAAGATTTAACGTCAATTTTTTTGAGGAGGGAGATGTTTTGTGTGTTGTGGATGTGCGTGGCTGAGGAATACTACTAGCCTATCTCTCTCTCTCTCTTTCCCTGCACGCGGACCACAGTATACGTACTTCGTACATCAAGGTAAACCAAAGTCAGTCAGGTATTATGTGTACTAGTAATACATACCATCGTAATACGGCCTCCTTGTATCTTGTATCATAAAAACTATTTCTCTGAACCAAGTTTTAGAGTTGTGTGTCTGTGGGTACAATTCTTAAACTAAAGGGAGAGAAACTTCAAACTCAATGGATTTTGATCATATTAACAAATCTATACAATTATATATATACATGTAAAAGCTATTTACTATAAAGCATGTATATATGAATACACATTGTCAACACTCAACATCAAGTTAACGCAGAAAATTATATTATATTACTCCTTGACCTTAGAAATCGAATAAAAAGTATGAATTTTCAGGATAACAGATAAAACTTTTATGTATCTTTTAGTTTTACTGGAACATTAAAACATTACTCTGTCTAATATTACTTTGTGCATACTGTATACCAAACTTCAACTTGCATAACACATAATATATTTCCTTTTTAATAAATGACTCAACACGGAGTAAAGTAGACTAAAGGAAAATATTATGTACTTTGTATCAAAACTATGCCTAAGATCTAAGAGGTATGACTAACACGAAAGAAAAGTAAAATTTTCACATTGACCGTATGACGGGCCATTTTTAGTTACACTCATCCTCCATATTCCCTGTATCTGCGGTACTATATACACTTTACTATATCTGTATAAGCTAATAGTAAGTAGCCTGCTGCCATGTATATTTTACAAGAAAAACGTACTCACACAGCAACCACATCACTTTACTCACTAACGTATCCTATTTTTCTTCCCTGTTTATGCAGGGTCGTTTTTTTTTCTTTCGTTCTTTATTTTTTTTAAATCTTATTTCCCTCTCTTGATTATGGAAAACTTACAAAGAATTCCTACATAATCTCATGTATTATGTACACTTTTTCACTTTTATTTTTCTTCAACTTTAAAAAAATACTCATCAAATTATTGGTTCTATACTGATTCATTCTTATCCTTGCACTTTCCCACATGTTTATAGGTAAGTATGTATGTTTGTTTACCTATAAAGAAAAGTAATCTAGTCCAGAATCTAAAGTACATTTATATGTTATATAATAATGTTTATAATCCATGTACGTAGCATGTAGCATACAAATGCTTTTTTTTTGTAAAACTATTAGCGCACACTACTTTGTTTTAAACAATAACACAAAGGTTAAATAAACCAAAACCATTCCAAAACATTTTTTATATTCCTGTACTATTACTAGTAGAATATTAATTTGATAATAAAAAGTGTCATTCATGTCATGTATAAAGTTGAATAGTCAATACATGGTCCATTATATATGTAAGCATGAATTTCTGTGCCCATTTTCTAGTGTACAAACATAAATGTTGATAACATTGAGTTTGAAAAACGATGGATTTAGTTTTTGTTTTTTTTTGTTCAAACGAAAAAGCCTGTACAGAATACCAGATAAAATTTTGATGGAGACCACGAGTGGCCATTTGAGTTTTACCCCGTACAAGTTGAAAATTCCAATCTACAACGGAATACAAAGCAGAACCAACATAAGTGTAAGTATCTGTATGCATACTGACAACATACAAAGGTAACAACACACACACATACACACACAGAAAGGAAAAAAAATGAACCCACGAAAAACGAACGGCCAAAGCTAAGATAGATAGATGAAAGATTATTACACATTGCTACATGGACCAAACATGTAGGTTTAAACACATGTGGATACATATTCTTGCTCCAAGGCAAAGTTACAAACATTATATGTTAGGCATTAGACTATTATGCACACTACTTACTACGTATTTGTAGTACTTGAGACTTGAGACGAATATACATATATATATGCATATATATATATGTAGAAAGATGAAACGTGGATATATTTCCAAGGTGAATCGTCTTCGTGGTAAAAGATGGATACATATTATACGCCATATACATACTCCATATATATCATACATATATATAAACAAGATAATATGACATTAAAATGATTATATATATAAACTTCAACCAAACTCGCTTCTTCTTCGTCTTTGTATTCTTCTTTTTTCCACTACTACTACCACCACCACCACTACTACTACATCCATAAATTCTCATACATTAAGTTTACCGAGAGAGAGAGAATCACAGGCTTTTTACATAACTTGGTGCAAGGTGCACTGTGGGATTCTTGACCATCTATACAAACATGTATGAGCACATTAAGCTGGTTCCACACTTCTCTCTCTCTCTCTCTCTCTCTCTCTCTCTCTCTCTCTCTCTCTCTCTCTCTCTGTAAGTACTACTCTCTGTTTAAACTCATTTCATACATATGTACACAAATAATATAATATATCCAAATATATGTACATAGAGACACACAAATGCTTGGAGAGGGAGTGGAATCGGGCAACTTTTTAACTACTTTTTTCATTGTTGCTATTCTCAGTTGTTACACCTTCACACATGTATACAAACTTTCTGTGTTATAGAGCAGAGAATTACACGCACACACACACACACGACAGACCTATGCTAAAGCAGTATTATCATGGTGATGATGATGATGATGCGTACAAACTTATACTAAAAAGCGCAACAGGTGAGCTGCCCATCCCAATTCAACAATTTATGTGGGAACACTCTCTATAACATAAGTGAAGAGTATCATATTATGAGTTCCATACTTCCACATCATTGTATTTAATACATCCTTTCATAAACAAAAAGAATAAATATAGTATATAAAGTACATGATGCATATATGGAAGTTAGAGTATTCAATATTGCTACTCGGAAACATCGGCATGATATTGCCCTACAGTCTAATGACATTCACTCAAAGTACGTAAAATGTTAAATTTTTCGGTAGAAAGTATAAAATAGAATATTATTATTATTATTATTATTATGGTACCATAAGTATTACTTTATCTAAAAAGTAAGTCTTTGGCCCTCAAAAACGTGTTCATAAACATGAGTATATACACAAATATATATACTGTGATTTAAATTACATAACATGGCACACATGTCTTGCATGATATTAAGCCAAAAACTGCGTATCTCAACTAAAGTTATGTTTATGTAGTAGACTCTTTTTATAAATATCACATTGCATTTTCATCTCGGACATTCTCATCCATCACAATGATTATTATTCTCTACATATTATGTATGTTTCAAAGAAAGAAAGAAAAAAAGAAAGAAAGAAAGAAAAGGAAGGAAGAGGAAGAAAGATAGAAAGAATACCACTGAATTTTTACTACTTACTCCCCTCCATTTTTTATTTCATTTCATTTACGTCCCCCTTGTCTTTTTTTTCTCTCTTTTGCTCATTAAAGTACGTACTTGCCCACAAAAACAAGTTTACAAGCGGTACAAAATAGGGAACAAATCATGACAATAAGGAGGGAAAAGTTAGAGACAGTCAGTGTGTCATTGGAACTAGCATCAAGGAAATATGTATACCCCTAAAATAATTCAAAAGACACCGGATTTATTCCCAAGTTACCATGTACTTACTTACTTTGTAGTCTTACGTCTAGTTCTTATAGTTTTTCTTCTTCTTGAGCCAAGAATCTTGAACTCCCTTGAGATTTTAAATTGAGAGCAAGGCAAGGTATTTTACCCATTTAAACTAAACACAAAACATATGTATATTGTTATTCTTGTGAATTTTACCGCTTACCGCTTAAACTCGTCCGTATATTATGTCATATGTACATAGTACATATTTACAAAAAGAAAATAAGCATAAGACATAATATTATATTCTATACAGACGTGTTCCTGAATTTAACTTGATTCAACTTGATTGTTCATTGCTATTAATTTGAGAGAATTTTGTTAAAAAACAACACAAAAAGTCAAAGTACAAGAACAACCAATCAAGTAAATGACTAGTTATTGCGGTTTACAGTGGTTCAATCATTTTAATAATTTGGTCATTAAAATTTATTATATTATGTAATATTAAATGTTAATAATTTAATCAAGTTGTTGTTGCTAATGTATATAAAATTCATGAAATCATACAACAACACTAATAAATTTACACATACATGCATACAGTCTATATACATGGACATGTTAAGTACATCCAGAAATATTAGTTTTTTTTTCTTTTCATTTTCTTGTATATTGCATGAATAACCCAGGTTTACTCATTTGGAAAAAATTCCAATATCCGCTTCTTTAATTATCACTATTATTCAAATGTATGATTCGACATGACTTATAGACCTATTCAACAATCATTTAAGATATTCATAACCATGATTACAGGTATAATATTACAAACTATTTGTTTTTATTCGTCTACATAATATGTTTAAATGAGCATGTACCTACATAAGTCTCTACATGCTTAATCCTACATACATACATAAGTAGATCATAGGATTACCAGGTCAACTTGTCTTTACTTTATAACTTGTTGAGGCGTTTCAACCAGTCCACTTGTCTCATTATGTATAGATCGTAATTGCGCAACTTTATATACATATGTATAGCGAAAAAGAGAGAGACCAAGTCACCGACTTTTTCAAAGTCATCCACTGTATAAAATATTTTTAATGTATTCCACATAGACCTGTACTACCAACTACCATTATATATGTGGTATCTATGCGTGCAATTTTTTTTTTTACTTATTAGGCACATTACATGAAACAAATCTGAAATCTGTGTATGTATACATATGTTTAAATGAATGTATCAGAATATACATCGTATGGTAGATTATGTACAGTGGAAAAAAGGAACGGTCTTGTGGCTAATGTGTCTTTGACACTTGAATCTTGATTTGAATTCCCTGTTAGTTCAGCATGCAAAAAATCAGAAAGAAAGAAAGAAAGAGAATGTCCTTCTTATTCTTCTTCCTCTCCCTTCCTAATATCTATCATTCTCTGCATACCAAATACAATATCTTCTAAATCACATTAGTTAAACATGTATTGACTACATATTACTAAGCTATTCTTATAATAATGTCTATTGTTATGTTTCCTTCACCAAACACACACACACACACGCATATTATACGTTTCCCCCACACAACTTTTGTCATCGACATTGTTGTTGTTGTTTTCCATATAATGATACTATAAGTACTTTAACCTTTTGAATATTTACATTATCATCAAATACTACTTACATTTTAGTTCTCATAAGTCAATCGATCGACTCACTCTCCACATACATCATCGTCATCAACACTTTTATGCGATTCCTATCAAGTCTCTTACAACGGCAATAACATTTATTCATTCATTCATTGATTCATTCATTTTTAAATTATAAACATCGACAAGATTCATCAAGCTGATCTACCTACACTGTATACAGGTATAGATTATAGATTATAGCTACATGTACATTATGCACCAATGTCTGTATTTTATATATAGCAGATAATATTCATGTAAGCATGTGAATTTTAATTAGGTCAAATAAATGTAAAGGAATTTAAATATCAAGATTGATAAATTGCATTAACAAGTGCTTAATTTTATATTATACTTACGACACATGACATCTGCATCTATACAGGCAGATTTTACAATTTACAATTTACAATGCCTTGAAATTCAGAGGAATTCACCTCGCTCAATCTGTACTATGTAATCACATTCAAATGTCCAAAAACAAAAGTCTACATCGTTTTCAATCCTGATATTACAAACATATATGAATGTAATAATATTATAGTATTATGTATAAACGGTATAAAAGGTAGCGGCTAATTCATATGATACAAATATATATTATACAGACTATATTTCGCTTGGGCACATTTGCATTATAAATTAGTACATAATAGGCAGCATCGTTCACATTCAAAAAAATTACTTTAATAATCATTAGACTTTTTATGACCTAGAAGGTTTAACTAATATGTTAACAATACAGTGTCTATTAACCCTCATCTCCTTTCCATCACTATGATGGTTCAATTGTTATGCTTGATGCAATATCATATTTGTATTTTGAATGAATGATGTATAATTAGGATATTATGATACATTATAAATCATCCATAGTACAACAATGTTCAGGTGTACCAAAATGTAAATGTGGTAGCTTGTCACGGATTATATTAATCTCAACTCACATTTTTGTTAAAAAATATTACAAGAAAATTTGTCATGTACATTGTTTTATCGCACAGTTGATTACAAATTTTTCTACACAATTGTTTTCAAAGAGTTTTATACATTTATATTACGTAGGCGTGTTTACAGTACATGTCTGTACTGTATACATATATTTTACTATACAATCATGAAAGATCTATAGGTTAATAATTGAATGAATTCTCCTTTCATGTTTTCTACCTTTTCGCTTTTCGTAGATAGTACAATATAAAAACAAAAGTATCTAAAGGGTTGAATATTTTTAAAGTGTGTTTTAGAGGAGATCCAAGTTGTATTTTTTTTGTTGAACGAAAACTTACAGGGATGATATACAGACATGTACATACATACATGTGGATTACACAAGGAAAGTTGTATGTTATTAATACATGATGTAAGCATTACTTTTAACATTTTGCTGCATGTATTCCCAAAGGAGAAAACGAAGGTGGTTGGTATAATGGTACACTTGAAAATGTGTGATTTCCATTATATATACACTTCCGCTTACTAAGAAGGAAAAGGAATAATAGCTAGACTTTTTACTGTAACCAACAGAGCGAAAGTTGGATATTCCCTCAACATTGTACCTTTCTCCGTCGTACTTTTCTTTCCCTTTTCAAATAAAATACTCCATACTGCTGCTAAAAGCATTGGACTGTGCTATGTACTATGCTTATTACATCACACCATCTATATTTATATAATGTATGACAAACATTTGGTGTTGCAGTCAACCAAAATCATGTCAATTTTTGATTTGGACAAAATGCCATGATGTATAGGATTATTAGCAAACTAATATTAGTACACCATGGCATATTTTTTAAAATAACTTTCTCAGTTTCAAGCCTAAATTCTAAAGTTACATCATAATATACAAATTATAACTTGGGATTAAAAATGCCGCCTCTGATAAAATTTTTAAGCTCCTCTCAGCCATGTACAGAGGATGATTACAGATTATAAGAACACCCTACTTTTTCTGTTTCTATCCATTGTTTTAAGTTTCAGTCCCAACCATTGACACCACCATAAACTTCAGTTCATTCAGATGGGATTCAAAACAAATCCCATTAGAATCCATCA
>JAQGBH010003598.1:0-19351 GCA_034698265.1 Sminthurinus aureus
AAATGTACTGTTTTACGTGAAAATTTCTGAAAAGCAGGACAAAAGTCGACGGAAGTCGAAAAGCAGTACATGTCCTGCCCTGCTTTTGCTAAAATTTTAAGCAGTACAGGGGGGTCGAAAAGAAGTACTGTCCTTCCTAAAGCAGTACGTCTGGCAAGTATAATTATGATACACATTACATACATAATACACACAGAGTGGCACTGCATTAAACATGCAAGTGAGCATTAAACAATAAAATAAAATATCATTACAAATTTACGTGACTAATGATATGAAGCGTGTACACTGTACAGCGGACAGTGTACACTGCACAATTATTTTTTGTTTCCTCCATCTCATCAAGACTTTGATCATCAAATAGCAAATACATTACGGACTACAGACTTTAGATTTATAGAAATTCAAAGAGAAACAAAGACATTAAAATGTATCTACAGAATACCTGAATACAGAATGCACATGGTCTAGAGTGTATTGTGTATTATGAGAAGAATTTTAAACTTTAAACTGAAACACGATCGTCCTATTACTATTAACTGTAGCCCTTCTAGACGGGTGAGCTTGTACACTGAAACTGATAAAATGCCGTCAGTTTCTTTGGATTTTGGATTTTGAGTCTTGAGTCCTGATCATCACAAAATGGCGAATTGATGAATTTCCATTTGGTTAGGAAAACTTTTATTTGAAGAGAGACAGAGAGAGAGAGAGAGAGAAGCATGACATGACACACGTCAGTCACAAATCACACAACGGAAGAGTCTGAGGTCTATCTTCCATGTTTTTACACTATCAATGTCAAGATCAAAACTCGAGCTAATTGAGATAATTGAGAGCACGAAAAGTGAAACGTTTAAATTCAAATTATCAGCAAAAAGGTAAATGAAATGATTTACAATTTACATGCAACACTCTTACTTCGTACACTACGCACAACGCATAACTGTTGATAATGAAGTTGTTTTCTTTACGAGAACTAACTGTTTATCATATTGACAAAGTCAGAAATCAGAAGTGCAGAAGTCGTTCTTTTGTACAGTGATACATTCCTTTTTTGCACTCCAATTCTAAAACTCATGATCGCCTACTGTCGCAAAATCCATTTAATTTTCTAATAAGTCTCTAGGTTCTCTTTCTAATGAAAGCTCTGAGATTTGGTACTAAATTTTTTAGCTTATAATTTAACATTTAAAATATAAAATTTTCTAATTTTTAACTTTCTAGAACATCAATAAATTTTCCGCATTTCCTATTGTCATTGGCCAGAATAAAGAGTAGAGAGTAAAAATCTACTACAAAAAAGGAAATGTTGACTTTCTAAAAGGTGAAAATAATTTGACAATACAAAACACAAACTACCGGTAACAGATAATAGATAACCAATAGAGGAAGCCAGGAAATATCAAAGTTCATTCTTATATCTAAAATCTGAATGAACAGGGCTACGTGTACAGTGCACAGCAGTAGCTGTTGTCGATTGTCGATTGGTTTCACTCTGGCATAAAAAATTCAATCACCCTTTCATAATTCATAATATCAACAATAATATCAATATTCAATATTATATTTGAATAATAATACATTTATCTCAGCAGGAACTTGAAGATGTTTGGAATAGTAGAAAGTTAAACAGTTGGAAACTTTTGTGCGAGGGAGTTATTCAAAAATCATTAGATTGATTGTTGAATAGACAGTTTTTACACTCGTCATCCACAAACAGTAAGAGGCTTCGTGTGTGCATTGTATATGTATAATCCATGTGTTTTTTATCGCATATCTCATGATGAGCATTGAGCATTGACGGTACGTAGGAAAGTCAGGAGCTGATGACTTGAGATGATTTTATATTTATTGACAGGGTCAAGACTCAAGACTCTATACTAAAATCTGATGAATTGACAGTCATCAGCTATCAACATTTGAAATCTGAACACATTCTTCACTACAATGTTCATTTTGTATTGAGTATTGAGCTCTCTGCTGCACTGAACATTGATTCTTGTGCATCTGATTAGTCCTCTCACCAAACACAGAATACAAAAGTGCTTGGAAAATTATATTTTGTACGTTTCTCATAATCCTTCACTAACAAACTAATACTTACATTTGTACAGTATTTACTATTTACCGATACTTCGTTTACACTATGAATGCACAAAGTACACTGAATATTGAATATATCATACATAATACACACATTATACATAGATTAGATGCAAAATGCAGATTATTTCACAATTCCTAAACTGTAAATACACAGTGGCAGTGCAGAACATTGATCATTGATCACTCATCATCATAATCAATCAGAAATGCAATACAGGATTCAATACAAAATATAATGATACAATATACAATAACATTGAACTGTACTACCGTCTACCCTGCACATCCATAATACATGTACTCAAAATTCACAATTTTTAGTATTTAGTACACGAAACAACAACAAGAGTATGCATGTAGCAATATATAATATATATATAATATATATTATAAATGTAAGGAGGTAAAAAAGAAGTAAAGGGGAAAATGATTCAACATGTTTTTATAATTCCTATCCTATCTATACATTTATTTGCACATGCTTTCAAGATTTTTTTCCGTACGATCGGATTGTGGATTATGATTTTATCGATTGAGAAAATCGTGAAAAATCATAAAGAATTTTCAAACAAGAAAAACTACTTGGTACGTGCAACACAACGAATGCAGTTTGGAAACCCGAAGGAATGAGCTTTGAGCTTGGACAAAAAAATGGTACAAAATCTTGAGGAAAAGATGAATGCATGTGGTTTAGGGTTTAAATAATGGAAGTACCGAATTTCACTATATCTGTATACTGTATGTACAATGTGCACTGTACACTAGTTACTCATACATACTCGTAATTATCATTATTAGTGCATCAAAAGCTCAGGATCACAATACACAATAAGCAATATTATATATTATGCATAAAGTGTACCAAAATTACATACAAGTTCATGAATAGAAAATAGAAGCAAATGCATTCTGTGGTATTGGCTATTGGACATTGTAAATACATGAAAAAATTGAAAACACAAATCTACAATAGTATTTTTGCATCTACAAACTACAGTCTACAGTCTACATCTAATATGCCCTATCTAATATCTAATATGCATTATTTTGAACTGAAACATGCTCAAAATTCAATATTATACAAAGGCACGTACATTTACAATCTATATACAATACATTCTGTAACACACTGGTAAAATGTACATACTTTTACACAGGTAGAGGAAAGGATGAAAAAAATGTACATTTTTTATGACAATGGTCAATAGTAATAAGTAAGATCAATAGGAAATGTAGCGTAAAGCATGCACAATTTATTATTGTGATAATAATTGTTTACTATTTGGTTGGACATTGGATGTTGGACGTTGGATGCTGAGGAAAATATATAGGCCATTGACAAGTAGGAGCATCAACTATCAACAAATATGCAAGAAGAATCATCATTCAATCATCTCAGAGTAATCACAATATGTAATTGGGAGCGCACAAAAGTGAAGAGAATCTTCATGTTGATATATATACATAATATAACATACAACAACCACATAACAATGCAATTTCAAATTCAAACTTGTCGATTGGATTGTCGATACAATGCATAAGATACAATATTATACATATACATAATTAATATGATAGAATATGGAATACAGGAACTGGTAGTGCATCGATAAAAAAATAATGCATTGATGATTTACAATTCAAAATTGAACAGTCTAGAGTCGAGATGCAATTCTCTGTGTAATACAAGTAGCATGTGGATTGTCACTTGTGGATTGTGGATGCAAGTAAAATTACTTTGGTGAAGTGTTGAATCTCTATTTATGTTCTGAATTCCTGAGTGTTTTGTCTTGTGTTGTGTTGTGTGTTGTGTTTTGTGACACTGACCTTATACCCAAGTGTTTACAATATTTATTTATGTATTTATTTATTTATGAATTCAATAACACTTACTTTCTTAATCATAGTTCGAATCAATTGAGGGAAAGCCATCCATCCCAAGACGACAGACAGGCAGAGTGCCATCGCCCCACCTCCGATAAGACCCAATGACAACTTGTGCATGTTCAAGTTCACTTAAAGGTGAAGCTCTTCAAAATCTTTTTAGAATATTTGTATAACACTTTCAGGCTAAATTAATTAGAATTTAGTATTTAGGACTTAATGAACTACTGAAGACTGAAGAAAAGCTATAATTGGATAAACCGTTCAAGAAACTGCACGTTTGTTTAAAATTAAGGTGGATTAACAAAGTTTCACTAGAAAATGTAACTTTTAGTAAACTTTTGCTGTGACTCCTGTACTTTTACCCCAACTTTTTTCCAAATAGTTGTGAGTTCTGAAGACTTTAATTTTCAACCTCCATCACAAAAATACAAAAATTGTGGAGAGCTGGGCACAAATTCTTGGTTATCTTTGTCACAGAAAATTTTGATAAGAAATCACAAAAACTGATCGGTAGTTTTTATTATGATATTCAACAATTGACAATTTTCTATTGGCTTGCAGTTTACACGCCACGCGCAAGTCTTCTACGTATTTCTTATTGATTCACCATCAGTAATAATTGCAAAGTCATGTTTATCTACATAATTACTTCATCTACTACATATCTAAGTTGTAGTTGAAAAGAAGTATCCACACGTTGTGTGAATATTTCCATTTCTAAAAATAGAAATAGAAATATTAGCGAGCTGGAAACTCAATCATGATTCATGATTGCTGTTTTCCAGTTGCTAATGTGACCTTGGAACTTGGAATCATACTTGTACATATTCCTATATGAAGATAGTGGGTAGTAAAAAAATGAAGGTATCCAGGACCAGCCAACTGACTTGTACGACAAGACTTAATTAGGATAACATGTGTATTTTCAAGTTTATGCGTCTTGTGTCTTATGTCTTATCATTAATATTTTGGACACTCCACTCCAATCGAAAGTACTGATAAGAAAATAGAAAAAATTCTTACGTATTGACTATTGACCTAATTTTTGTATATATCTGTTGATCCGCTGCTGCCAATATGATGCTTTCCCTCACCTTAATAGGGAAATAGGGAATTCCTAATTAGACGATTGTTCAAATATTTATTTATTGAGCTAAATAGCAAAGGAACGCTCATTAGTGAGCTTGTGTTCACTGTTGATGCACATACTTGTATGTTGTTTGTTCATGTACATCATGCATATTATTATTATGTTTATACATTATAGATGCATTATTCACATAGACGTTTCTATCGTCATTCACTCTCAAGTTTCTAGACCCTAGACTCAAGACTCAAAAACTTGAGACGTTTGGACAATTATCAAAGTGAACAGTTTATCAAAACAATTTGTCATTCGGCTTTCTAATAAAATGTATGTTTGTAGTTTTGTAGTTTGGTTTTTTAGAACATGATTGATAAAATGTTTCAAGTTTAATGATCATTCAACAACCAACTGAACAAAACATTCTCACGAAAGAAAACTTGTCATTGTTGTAAAACAATTTTTGTATAATTTTTTCCCTACTTTTCTTTTTTTCATTTTTTACCATCAATTCCAAACTCCAATTAACTATATTATTATTATTCTGATTTATACTAAATAATAAAAGTTGATATCCAGTCTTTCAATGTATATTGTACTTGTAGAATTTTCTTTGTTGACCTACAGACTACAGCTCTAGAGAAAGAAAAAGAAAAATACAGATTAAATTGATGATGAGAGACAAAACTCCAAACACAAAGACACAGTGCAAAGTGCATCATAGAAAGTATGAAAAATGAGCTGTGACTCAATTCTTCATTTGTGAATTGTGAATGGTGATTTGTGAGCGACAATGCTTCATCAGTTGTAGTACATGTATAAAAACACTTGTTGTGTAGAAACTCAAGGATGGTAAAAAATACTCCGAACCAGACCGGTTTCCTCTTTTATGACTTTATGAGTCTAATTAATTACCTGTCTTTATATTATTTATTCCCCCAAGTCTCTTTTGATGGAACTAAGACATCAATAAACAAATAAACAAATAGAATACAACGAAATAAAGAAGAAAGTACAATACAATACAATACAGTACAACTTGATACTCGATACTCTGTAGCCGATCTTACATACGGAATACATTGTACATTGTGTTCATTATTTATATCATTATTACGAGATATTAGATACACTTTGTTAAACGTGACAATAAAAAACAACTTGCAACTTGCTGCAATCCCAACTTGAATTTTCCCCTTGCATTTGGTTTCATATTTCCTATTAAACGGAGGGAATTAAACAAGCTAAAAGGTAAATTGTACAGACCACTTATAACTTATAATACACCTTTGTAATAATAGTTTAAATAATGGTCGTTTTAACTCTAGTAATTGTTCAAATTGTAATAAGGCAGACAACATAATATGCACATTGTACATATACACGAATCTCAATTCCAATGAAACTATGAGTACATTTTAAATCGTGCAGTGTGCAGTACAGAGAGCAGAGTATTACTCCTCAAAGCTCATATTCAAAACTAATGTTCATGCAAAACTAGATAATTGTCTAAAAGTAATAATACAAAACACAAAACATGTAATACCTATGTATTATGTATATTATAATAGCTTATATGAAATATGAATACCCTAAATAAAACTGTAATAATATGTTGTGCATAATACAAAATGCAATTGTGAATATCTATCATAAATTTCATGAAATATAATCAGGTTTGTAAAATCATACATCTCATCTATATTATTCATATCATGCTGTATGCATACATAATATGTACATACTTTTGCTTCTGTCTTCTGTCTAACCTCGTCAATTTTCAGCTGTTATTTATTTCGTCTTCTCCGTATTATTATACACGCCAGTGCATATAATATAATGTCAGGGGATAGTGTTATTAAACACATTACATACTAGGATGCGTCTCGTAAAACGTAATGGTGATGAGATTCAAAACCGTGGATGTACAGATTACATGTAATTTAAAATTTAAGTAATGACTTAATTTTGTTCTCCTACCGAATCACAAATGTGAAATAGACTCACACGGGAGCTTGTCTTTGCATTAAATAAATATCAACATCCATATTGCTATCTAGAACCTAGAATCTAGAATCCAGATGAAGGGACTTCTCTGGCTGAGTCATAAGAAAATATGTCCTTCATGAAATTTTAAAGCACGCAGAGAGAAAAGGAAACATATACAAAAGACACTACAAATTACAAACTACAAGTACACTGCGATACATTTTATTCATCTACTATCTACTACGCAGCATGTAGAATGGAGCATGAGACATCAAATAGAGTTTAAATGTAGGTAGTAAAAAATGACGAAAAATAAACCACAACAGAATTTTAGAAGCAACAAACAAGCAGACAAGAAATTAGAACAATTTAATAATTATAAGCGCACCAATTGCTTTACTGGGGCAATAGAAATACAATTGAAAGGTCAAGATCTCTAGACTAGATGCTAGAGACTAGAGACTCGAGGCTCGAGACGTCTGCAAACACTCAACTCTCAACTCGACGTACAAGTGTTTTCTTGGCTCGCTTATTTACATAAATTATTCTGGTATTGATTTGTGGGCGTGCTTCATAGGAGGTAATATTTAATGTTTGCCGACTTATCACCCTCTATTTTATTTATGTTTTGTACTGACTGCACATTGCATACTACATACACACGACAGAAAGTCGTTCTGTCTTCTGTCCATATTTATACACTATACACAGACTGAAGACTAAAGAACGCCAAAAAATATTCCCTTGTAGTACAATACAATAAATAGAATATGTTTTCATTCTTCACGTTCACCGTCTTCCATGTTATTATTATTATTATTTTTTTTTTTGAATATTATTATCGTCATCATCATATCAACAGTACAGTAGGAGGATGAGAAAATGACAAATGGCTTGACATACATTAGTTCCTCTCTATGCCTTCTCTCGCTCTTGACATTCAACCACGTATATGTGTAGAATGTAGAGTGGACATTGGACAGTGCAACAGCTAGCAAGTACACATTTTCACCACCACAACAATAACTAATACCATTGACAATTGACACCCACTTCCTAAAGTCATTTCTCTTCTCTCCTCTCCCTTCGCCTTCGTCTTCGCCCGAATGGATAGACGATGAAGAATTCCCAATTCCAATTCCAATCATGATGATAAAAAATACTTGCATGTGTTATCATTTTTGCATTATCACATTGAATTTAGAGAGTATATGTAGAGAGTAAAGAGACAACCGTAGATTATTTTGAGGTACGTGTATTGAAAATTGAAATGCGGATTTGCACTACAAATGTAAAATTTATGTGAAAGTATGACAGAGTGACTACAGATAGTGACTAGCGACCAATACTGTACGGTGTACGGAGTACAAAGTTTGGAACGTGCCGAATATTCAACTTTCGTACGTGAATAAGATAACATCAGACATCAGACAGCACAGAGAAAAGATGAAGAGATAAGGAAAATTTTCATTGTACTCCTAATTCCTAATTCCTAATCAGTGATTGCAAATACACACAAAACCAGCAGAGAACACAGAACATGTATCAGGACAATCGTATAACTAATTAAGGACAAAATTCACCTTTATATCATTACTACCACTACAATTAACAAATAACTAAGCATTTGCTGCTGCTTCACTCTTCACTATTGACTATTGTCTACTGATTTGGAGTACTGAGTATGAAATTACATTTAGTAGGTAATAATAGTCATGTAAATATAAATAATATACGACCAATTCCCAGATCCCAGACTATCAATATCTTCAATCTTCAGTCTCCGATATAATTTTACCATCATTTTTCATCTACAGAAAATTAAAAAAAGAAGATTGATTCTTGTTGTTTTATTATGAATTCTTCGTACATGGAAGGCGTAATAAAAAAAAAGACATAATAAATTACACAGAAATGATATATTTTACTAATTAAATTTATTATGAATTGTGTATTATGACGTCTGCTCCCGTATTGTATCGTATAATAGATGATTGAAAGGAAGCCCACTCTATAGGCTATAGGAGTACGTGTATATTATATGAATAGAAAAAGACAAACGTGATATCAAGTTCATGTGAATTTATGGGAAATTATTATGGAATTTCATCAACTTTTAAAATGAGAATCAGACTAAATAACTGCGGTTGCTCCTCAAACACCAAACACTAATTTCCAATGAACTTGAACATCTGTAATATTCTCTGTGTATAATGTACAAGTAATAAGTATAAGTAGTAGGTTTATATTGTATATAATATATTATAATTTATAATATATCAAAGTGTTGAATTGGAAGCCTTTTGTATTGTTCTGTTTTGGGTGAGAATTTTAGAGAAGATGCAACTTTTTTTTCTAGAATTGATGCACTATTATATCTACAAGTTACATATATATGAATTATGAATTATGAGCTCTGCCACATTTATGACATGGTGTATATGCTGTTATTATTCCGTATGTGCGTTTGATACTTGTACTTTATCCCTTGAGTCTTGTGTCTTGTGTGTAATTTTGATGAGCAGGGGAAAAAATAACAAGAAATATGAAGAATCCACATAAATGGTTCACATGAGAAATGAGAACTAACTACCTTGAAGAAGATTCAAGACTCAAGATTCAAGGCAAGGAGAAGAGGAGTGGTATGATAAATGAAATATGAAATTATGGAATATGGAGAAAGACTTTTGTAACGTATACTATAGATACCACATACTACATAGTATGTGGTGTGTACAGAATGTAGAATATAGAATCAAAGTTAACTGTATTTATGCACAGTGCATCAGAGAATGCAATGCAACTGCTTTTTCGCATACAGTAGTATGCCATAGCATACCGTGTGTGTATACATGAGTAAACCATAAACCATCAATAGCTGTCAGAAAAGCAGTAGCTCCTAAGCTTTCAAAAGCTGGGTAACTATTTGATAAAAGACGGTGAACAACTCCAACTTCCAACAACCTGCATTACATAATTCCGAGTGTTTGGAGTTTGGAGTTTTGGAGGCATGAGATATAAAGAAGAAGGATTATGTCCCGCTTGGTTGATGACGATTCACCCATTATTATTATTTTTACTACTACTACTACTACTACACTCTCAACTTTTCCACCTATTTGCTTCTCTCACTACTAAACACTAAACGTCACGAACCAACTACATAACATGTATTATTAAATAAGACATACCGAAAACTATTCTAATGCCATCCTAGAATTATTATGAGATATGAAGCGGATAGAATGCTGTGAAATTGAGACTTTCAACTTTCAACTGGGATCTGGCCTGCACAGAATTCAGATACAAATATACACATAAAATTAAAAATTCAACAACATGATAAATAATTACTATTATTAATAAAAAGTTAAGTTAGGAAATCGGATTAGCGGAGTCAACGAGCACATTGTATTTTGTATGTGTAATCTGTACAGCATTCCGTTTTGACTTTTTGCCTTGTAAACGGTTGCATTACGTCTTATCAAACCCACGTTAGAAAATTCATTGTTTCGATTAGAAAATAAAACGGCTAAAGTTAGTTTACAACTTCTCTTGCTCCTTGTTCCATGTAAATGCCAACACCAAACCACAGTCTAAAGTCTAACAAAAGATTAGAACAGAGTTGAATCAATAATAATGATAATTAATGTGAGCTTCCATCAATGGCAAGCTCAGCTATACGCATTAGCTTTGTTAAAATTCTAATCAACATTTGTGATCATGATATTATTGTTAGTACAAGAACAGCAACGCGAATGACTGTTGTAACAGTTTCATTCCAAACTTACAACTTAACTGGATACTGGACATATAAAATAACATGGTATTTGTCATTGCTTCCGAAAAATACTATACCGTATACACTAAACAGGGCCATCACATCCGCTTGTGCATAATATGTATTAGAAAACCCTCATTTTACTTGGTCTATGTGTCTGTAAACTGTATAAAGTGCTGTGATAAAATTGTTGTCTGTTTTCAGTTTTTAAAAAATAATAGCCTCCGGGTATCACAATTCTCAAGTCATGTTCATTTATCCTTCACAGTGGTTATTGTGTTGTTGTCTCATCATTCCTGTCACTCGTCTCGTCATTTGTCACTTCATCGCACATTATATCCAACTCTTATCACACACTGCTGCACAATTAACTCCTGTCACCATCCTCTTCTCAACTCTCAACTCTCAACACAGAACTAATACACATGATACTTCTTCATTTACACACCTCGATTCCAAAATATATTGCACATACATTGTACGTCTACATTCTACATTCTACATATTAGAACTCATACACATTCTCCGTTTCTCTTTCTCTCTTTCTACATTCTAAATTCTAATGCATTGATGTCGGGTGTCAAATTCTTTCTCTTTCTGCGCCAAGCGCCATGTAGCAAACACATGCTCGACTTGTTGACATGTTTTGTAAAGGAAAGCTACATACCTTTTCAGGGTGGATTTGGAATTTTGATTATCCAAGTATTATGTAAGAACCAAATCTGGACTTGAAATTCATCACAAAATCACAAAATGTGTACGTACCAAATCTATGTTTGATGATGATACTGAGAGTGACAAAAGACAGGTAGAGAATCAGCAGCCACACTGTTTTCAAGTGGATCTGTAACAAAGAAAAATTGTGGTTTGTAGTTTGTATCTATAAAGCATTCCGTATGCAGTACATAAAACGAGATATGAGGCATCCTCAAACCTTTTGAGTTTTGAGAACAGAATGGTAGTTTTGAGCTTTGAACATTTAGTATTTACTCATAATTCACATTTTTCCTCTATTGGCAACTGGCAAGTGGTCAATGATTGACATGCACTAGATACAGTCAAGTAAAAAGCGGTTTGAAACTAATAGAGAGAATATTAGTGAAAAATGCAAGGCATGATGTGACCCAAAGTAGAAAATCTATAGAAGATTTTGTTGAATAGTCGACCTATCGTCCAGAATCCAGCATCCAGCAAAGTGAATATTTTTCAAAAAACAAGATTTTTTAAAGCAGCTTCTTTTACCAATTTTGGGATTAATTTGCCTACAAGTAAATACATACATCATGGATCATGGATTTTGTATTTTGTACTAAGATTGAGATATCAACTACTCAACCGTAACACTGGCCTAGAGAAAAGATTCAGTTGCATGTTGAACATTAAAAGTTGCAACAAGAAGAACCATTTGATGTACTTATACTGTATGCTGTATGCTTTATGCCTGCACTAATTATTTGTGTTTACTCTAAAATCTGAAATCTATTCTATTTTTACTATTGCCTGTTGCTTGTGCTTTGTGCTCATCCTAATAGTCTAATAGTTTAATAGTTACTGTTTTTTACACTTATATTTTGACACATTTTTCCCAAGTCCCAAGACAGAAAAACAATCATGATAATGATGATAACGACGCATTATTCTGTTTTTAAAGTTTTCTATAATATTTTGTCTTCTTTGGGCTATCATTCAGCATTGAGAATTGAGCAAAGATCACTATACACTGTACAATACTATATATACAATACAGTCAGAGTGCATTTTACACTGTGCCATGTGCTACTTATTCTTTACTAAATGCATCTAAAGGAAGTTACACATTACACTTTTACGGCTGTAGTTTACACGATTACGATGGAGCAGAGAGCAGAGGATGATAGAACATGAATGAAGCACAATTATTTAGCTTTTATTGAAAAAATAAGTGCTTTAGTTTGTTAATATTTCACGCATGTGTGTGTAAAAAAAGGGCTTTAGAAAAGCTTAAAGTCTGGTCTAGAGTCTAGAGTCCGTAGAGTCGCTGCCAAATCTTCAAAACTCTCAAAATTCAAACTTCAAGCTTCAAGCCATACCGCAATCATAATAAAAAGAGAGATAGATAAACCATTTTTAAAGTGCAATTTTTAATCCTTGAGGATGAATTTCAACAAAAATGATCTATAATCCACATTTTCCTATGAGTTTCTATTACACACACACATTTTCAATATCAACGCATCACGCATCAAACATCACACATCTTCGTTCATGCTTTAAACTAGTGTTGTTGGCTGTTGGCTGCTGGTTGTTGTTGGCAGACACATAAAAACGGTAAAATGTAAATAAAGACGTATGTATCATGAGCGTAAAACGTAATACATGAGATAGTATTACGCATTATTATTTAAATCTGTGTATACAATTTTAGTGTCTTCTCTCAGTTTACATGTGTATACGATAAGTTAATAAGTACAGTATAGATGATCTGTGGCATGTTTCTGTTCTCTGTTCTTCATTGAGTATTTCTGTACATGTATAATATGCATACGTAAGTATAATAAGTATTACAAGTAGCATACAGATTATCCTCATCATCACCTCCTTGTAATTTTGTACGTAATAAAATTAGTCAAGGTAACTTTTGAGTCGTGCCATTTCTCTTGTATACAAATCTCATAATTGTCAGTCTGCACCTTATACATTACATCAACATGAAACATGTACTTTACACTTCATAATTCAGAAAATGAGATGTAAAAACCATGTAAAATGTATACGATACCAAATACAAACAATCAATACAGTAAAAAGGAATCATAATTCGCACGTAATAAATGTATAAACATGAATAGACAATAATAATTATTATTATTACTATTACTTTTATCTTTTATCATTGTCTATCATACATTTTTAATATCGCTACCATGTCTACATTAATAGAGTATGATGATGATAACTATCATTTAATTTTTACAAAAAGAACATGGTTAGCACGAGTAAGGAGACAAACTGTCCACAATTTCAAGTGTTATATTAAATACATTTAAATACTACGTACACCCTGATGTAGGTAGTAGGCAATGTATACTGTATACTTTGTACATTACAGTTCGTGCATAAATTGTCAGGAAGTTTGAAACACAGTCAGTGATGATAATTATACACAGAGGATATTAATTTCCTCATTATTTCTACCATCAGACAAACTGTATGATGATTTGCATAATTCATACTTATTAGGAATAGAGAAAATAGAGGATGCATATGGATCAACATAGACAGATCATATCTATAGATAACATTGACCGCAGTTGTTGACACAGGAAAGTAAATACAATGTACACATTTTGTATTGTACATTGCATTAAAATTACTAATAATAAAGTACACAGAAATTTTTAATTCTATTATTGTTATTCTTAGTCCTTACTTCTAGGTTCTAGGTGCTGATCAGTGCTGGGAATTCCTTGAATCTTGAATATATTCAATGAATGAAACAAACAAACGTTGATGCTACCTGCGTAGCCTTGAAAAAAAAGAGAAATTCCCATGATTTGAAATCCACACGCTGAATGAGAGTCATGAGTTATGAGCTCAAACAGAAATTAAATTTGCATGTTTTATTTGTACATTATATTTGTATTATTTATGTTTGAGAGAGAGAGAGAGAGAGCGAGAGAGAGAGAGAGAGAGAGAGAGAGAGAGAGAGAGAGAGAGAGAGAGAGACACCACACAGGGAGACAGATATTTTTATTTTTCATGTCATGCAAGTACAAATACAAATACAAATATAGCAAGCTCATAGGACATTGTAGGACAAAAAATGCACCTCTATACATTATTTACTCATTATTCCTTTTTAAGTTTATGTAAGGCATCTTGTGCTGTGAGATAAAATATAAATTGTCATTTCGGACTTTGGAGTTTCGAGTACGTGTAAGAGTGTGAGAATAGAAAATGGGAAATAACAAATAACAATGGGACCAAAAGGACAATAACACAAGAGTGAAATTGCACTGGACAGAAAAAGATAAATTATTCATGATACTGCACACGTATATTATGTCTATACTCTCTCCTCTCTAGTCTCTACTTTCTGCTGTCTACAGTATTTGTGTACGTATTGTGCATTGTATATTGTACATGATAGTAGACGGTAGTTGTACCGATCTTATTGTATATTGTATACAAAGATGACAAGGCCAAATACGATTGAACAGAGAAAGAGAATGGAGAGGAGTAAAAAAAACCAAAGTATAGAGAGAGAAAAATACTAATGTGATGGTGATAGCAAAAATAAAGTAAAATTTGGAAGTTGGAAGGGACAAGAAGAGTAATAAAAGAGGAGGATCTGCCTTGTATTTTATGTAGATGTAGATGTATATATATATGGTGTATGGTGTATGGTCTATGTTCTTTGTACGTTCCATTATCCATTATGTTGTGTTGCAGATTGAAGATGATTGACCTAGAAATTTCCACATATCATCTTCATTTAATCGACATCCCTCTTTCCCCCGCTCCGTCTCTTTCAGTATTCAGTATCCCTTTTTGACTTTACAATCTTTACACTTTGAAACCCACAATCTACAATCCACAATACATGAGTTAATTTCAAACTCATGCTTTTTTTACCAGCAGCGTGTTAGATTTCTCATTATCATCACTGAAATGTTGAGCTTTCGATTGCATTTTTATTTTCTATCTCCTATCTTCTATGCCAAAAGGTGTTTTATATCTCTTTCTCGTTTCTTCTCCTTGTTCAAATGAAATGATACAGATTATACATGTGCTATCCATTATAAATTATAAATGTGATGTGTAACTAAGATGAACTAAACAAGAATCAAGAACTATTCATACGTATACATATTTGCAGAAGTTTGAAACATTGATAAATGAGAGTGATCCAGAAAAAGGACCACGTTGAATACGTATAAAAAGTGTGCAAATTTTTGGCTTTAATACAAATGCATTGTATACTCATAATCACTCTAGATTCAAGATTCTAAATTCTCAAATTTACAATGTACATCCACTGTTCCTCATCAAGTCTGATTTCTCTTGATCCTACTTTTGAGAAATGTATCAAACCTTGTTTTTTTATTACGCTATAAACACTTTGTCAAGAGGGAGAGAGAGAAAGAGAAAGATAGATCCGCTCACTATTTTCGTGCAGATTCCAACCTACATAAATGTGAGATAAATGAAGTAAACAAAACAAACTCAGTCCGCAGTCTGTAGCCCATAGCCAATAAATTAGCTCATCATAATTAAAAGTTATGGTGATAAACGAACACTTTATTGTATTGTTCTTTCCTTTTCCCTTCTCCCTTCTCTCGAATCTAGCATCTAGCATCTAGCATTTCAATACTTCTCAAGTCTCAAATTTCATTCAATTGATTTTTTTTAAATCCAGCTTTCATCCCATCGCCAATATCCAATACACGTACACACAATATATATATACAATGCACAATGTACATTCATACACGATTATGGATACAGACAATGATATTATGATGATATGAAGAGAAGCTTCGCTTTGCCTAAATTAGATATATACATATTTTTACACCTTAGATTGGATTGTCCACACGCTTTCAATAATATATATACATATACACCTCGGAGTTGGAAAAACGTGACGATGCTCAAAAAAACCCATACTGCATACATGTACATTGTACATACATAGGTATCTTTTTCATCTTGTTATTGTTTACTATCTACTCCTTCAACATACAATATACAATGTGTGTGGAGAATGGAGAATGCCAAGAGCCAAAAGTCAGTAGATACTAGAAACTAGATACTAGATACACGCCAGATTTTGTACTCAAAAGTTCTTCCATACCCTTATTTTAAAAACATGTGAGCTTTCCTTTATATGACTCATTATGAGGATAAAATAATAGAGATGAAATTGACAGCCTGGCATGTAGATATTCTAGTGTCTCTTCTCTCGTCATATATGTATGTACAAACATAGTTTGAAAAACCTGCTAGAAAAAGTAGGTAAAGGAAAGGAAAGGAAGAAACAAAGTCGAGACTCGAGACATGTGTTTATTGCACCTTCTCCTATACCAAAAAAAAACTTTGTCGTGTTTTTTGACACTATCAGCGTGTGGAAAATGGTAAAAAACGGTGGTAAATGGTAAAAGGTGTTGATAGTGCTAGTGTAATTATTGTTTCGGTGCTATTTCATTAGATTATGATTAGTGTTTAGCATTTAGTATTTGGGGTACAATCTTTTTGTACACAAGTTTCAAGTATGAAGAGAACCCCTAGCATTTATTTCATGTGTGGTGTTTGGATTGTAAAATGTTTGTAGTACGAGCCTATAAGATATTGGATCAACAACTGACTAATAAACCACTATATTATTCGTATTATTAAATTTTGTAAAACTATCCGAATCGGGTGAAAACTTTTTTTCTACTCTTACTGCATTAAACTTTTTGCCAATAACTCGCATAACTCGCAGAAACACAGAACACAGTAAAAGTAACTGATCGTCTTTGTTGAATCATCTTTTAAGGTAAATCAAGATTATATTACTAATTATTGTATAATGTATAATAACACCTTTGCTTTTTTTAATGAATACTTTGTGTTATGTAGATATCTCATTGCATTAAAAATTAAAATACACGTAACACCTAAAACTGTTCTCGCCTTCTCATTGCAAGTTAAAAGGGGGCCGGAAGTCAGAGTCTTCATACTGTATAATGTATAATAAATATATAATAAATGTCTTTGGATAGAAAATAAATTCTAAAAGTATCCTCCTGGTTTGTTTTCCTTTAGTGAAACTGTGCGTGGAGAGTTAAAAGTTGATACTTGATACCCATCAGTTTGAAAGAAAAATGGACATGTTATATTGTATTACTGAAATATGTCATAACTATTGTAATACATTGTGAGACACTACTGGGATGCACTCATGATTCATGATGTATGGCGTAAGATGTATGATGCCCAAAAAGGAAGAGAGGATTCAACCTGTCTAATATTAATTCTTCATCCTCAATCCTCAAATACTCAGATGTAACATAGAATAATATAGAATACAGAGTATCTAGGTAAACTACAAAACTTAAAAATCTTTCTTTCTTCACTTTACTCACAGGTTCACGCATGGAGCATGCAATCAAAATCGTGAGCAGAAATCCGGATCTATATCTTATAGTCTCTAGTCTTATCCTTGGTTTCATTTACGCACAAACCATTAAGATTTTAGGCGGTCGACAACAAAAACTGTATATTTGTGCGTATAAAACGTTGAAAGTTAAAAAGATGAACTCATTAGGTGAACTTAAAAAGAATGTAAGACACTTTTTTTACACCAAAAAAGTAACAAAAGGCATTAAAAACCAGTAGCAATTTCAGATTTCAAACACACAAGACGTAAGATGTAAGCACAATATATTACTTATGATTTACTACATTTTATATAAAATATACAAGGGGATCTCAGATTACGAGTAACGAGCACTGCTACTGATATTATTACAATTCTATTAGTAAAGTTTGAGAAAATTGTTAAAGGTGTGTAGTGTGTACGCATTTTTGAGTCATATCGCACACCCATCCAAAAATTCAAAATCAAAATTAATTAGGTGCAATGGGAGATGCGAGTTACATCTTTTGAACAACTGGATGAAGATTGAACAAGCACAATAGAGAATAGAGGAAACAGAGGGAATAGAACAGAGAACAGATGAACAATACAAAAATTACAGGAAATAAGACATGTGGTGTAATTTAAGTGTCAAAATCGGGCAAACATACGTGGCAAAACTACTTAAAAACGCATTCAAGATTAAATGATACACTATACCTATACCATGAGCAAAGAGCACATTTTACCTAGATTTTGCCTGTATTTCTTTAGTACAGTTTAGTATGGAATAAGGAATACAGAATGTAGGTTTTAGAAACAACAACACCACGCAGAACGCAGAATACACGCACACACGCACAAAAATCATCATTGTGAATTGAAAATTGAAATGTTATCGGATCACATGTCGGAATCAAAGTTGATTCTTGATTCTATCAAGAAATCATGGGTAAACTTTGACTGTTTATTCTATTGTATTATTCCTATTTTGCATAAAATTGACTACAAAGTACACAGACAAGCAAGACATTCGGCGTCCATCCGTCGGAATGAAGAGCAAGATTTATTCCTTTTTTGTTGTCTTTTCCGACTTAATCATTAACTTTTAACTTTTCATTCTTCAGTCCTTTGTACTACAGAATACAGCATACAGTAAAAGTCTTGCAATGAAGAAAGATCATATGTACAGATACAAGATACTAGATACGTATCATATGCATATGCCCATGTATGCATATCTATTACCTTTCTGTAAGATTAACTAACAATGGAACGTTGTCAGGTGCGGGAACGGGTTTGAAACCTCATGTATCCTACCCGACTCAGTTTTTTATGCTGATTACGAATATGTAGGTCGTTGCCGTGCATGGAGCTTCGTTTCGGCCCTACGAGCCCT
>JAQGBH010003599.1:0-19345 GCA_034698265.1 Sminthurinus aureus
AATGTATCTTTTCAATAGTACAAATTAGAGTAATAATAGTAATAATTGTTGCATAGTTTTTTTCAGTTATACACTTGTAAAAGTAAAATCACTCTGTTTTCTTTTAAAAAACAATAATAAAAAAAAGAAAAGAAACACAACAACAACATAAAAAAATATTGATTGAAAATGTTCCGATTTTCTGACTTGCTGAGTATTCATATGACACACAAAAAAAAAGTTATGTATTAACTATAGGCTTATAAAACTAATATTGTTTTGGCTTTAGAACATAATGATATGTTGTATAGTATATATTATTATGTATTGTTATGGTTTATCATGTAGGTTTTGCTAAATAAAAATCCTTAAAGAGAATTTTCGGGAATATTTCTTGGCGGAGGAATTGATTCTGTAGATTCACCCCAGTCTTCTTTTATCATGTCAGAAGCTTTCTCTCCAATCATCTACAAGAAAATAGAATGTATTGTTACTATTGATGTATAAACTATTTGTCATGAATTATAAAGGTTGAAGAGTATACCAAACTAAAATGAGTAATAATTATTATTTATGTAAATAAAGTAAGAATATGAATAGGTATTGTTTTAATCTGTAGGGATTATATTATAATATAATAGATAGATAGGTAATAAATAGCTTACGATTGTTGGAGCATTTGTGCTATAAATTTTAAAGAAGAAAAACAAACAGAAACCGACATTATGATACCATTATAATTTATAATATATTATATATTATATATAATATACAGTAGTCAGTAGTACTACATTTTGTAGAAGATAAAATGTAATAAGTAATAATATATTATGTGTAATATAGCTTCATGTTGTTTGTTCAATTTTATGCACATACAAAAAGAAAACTGGAAGTATCAGAAAATATTGATTTTTGTTGTTGATTTCACTTACTTTCCACTGACAACATTTGGCATAATAGATGCATCTACTACACGTAAATTTGAGACACCATAGACTTTTAATCTCGGATCTACTACTGCTGTAGGATCTCCAGGTGGTCCCATTTTACAAGTTCCACTGTATACCAAAATCAGAAAATAAAATGAAAACAAGGTGTAAAATACATTGTATGTGTATGTATGTACTACATACTATGTAGTAGCAAAATAAGAATATTACAAGTAATCAAAATCAAACATGCTTCAACAACAGTATACAAATCAAGTATCTAAAAAAAATCATGTAACCTGTGATGATAAATGGTCACAGTGTAATGTCTATAAATGTATAAAGAAGACGAAAACATGAAAAGGAAACAATGAATTAGACACACGACGAAATATCTAATGTACATTATGGTGTATGGTGTATGGTACATTATATATTATGCATATCATAGATTACAAAAATTCATGATATGTAGTACTAAAATAATAGTCATTGTCATTATGGTTTTTAGCAGAATTATTTATTCCATTTAATATATTATTAAATGTTATATGGTTTAATTTGATGTTTACCGAATGGCACATTCCCAATATTCATCACTCCATGGCTCTAGATGCTTACATCCAGGCATTAAATTGGGATTAAGTCTTGAATTTAATCGTTGAAAAGCTGCAGTTTGACTCATAGCAATAGCAATTTTAGTTCCTTCAACTAAAATTTTGGCATCTCTGTCATCTGCAACACAATGGGAATATTGTGGTGTATTTGGCATTAGTATAATCTTATTATAATTTACAACTAGTTTGTTTAAGCAATGTACATGGCACATATTATGTAATGTGTACGTATGTAATCTTTCAATGGACCTATTGTTGATCCGTACATTCCTGTACACATTACATTGTAGAATGTAACAACGTTATACAATACCGTGTACAGTGTACACCATAATAATAATATTGTGTACAACGTAGTAATTTCCATTTGAACAAGAAACAATAAGAAATGTGAAATCTAATTTTTTAAAGATGATCGTCTTACCTATCATATAATTGGGGTAGATAAGAACTTTTTCAAATGGATTTTTGGACTTCAGTTGCAAATATCCTGCACTATAGGGTCGTAATAACATTGGAATAACTGACCAAGTATCACGGAATTGAATAGGTCGGAACATTTCATTGTATACTTTATCACTAATTCCATGTGCTTTCTTAACTTGCTTTCCTCCATCAGATGATGCACTGGAACAAATACAGAAATCAAAACTCAATAAATGAATGATTATTATTTATTATATTATTCATAATATTATAATAGTCAAAATTACACATAAGACATCCTATTCAAATTATACCAACTCGTACACATAATACATATATGTATGTATAATTGTAAGAATACATATAAACATATAATATATATATATATATATATGAGATACAGTAGTAGAAATATCAAAAATACAAGTATAATATATTATATGATTATATCTATTTTATGTGTATGAATCATTTTAAGTCATGAATTTTTGGTAGTATACATAATGCATAACACAAAACAACGTGTCATCATTTATGTAAATACTCATATAAAAGACAAACAAAAAAATAAATACTTACGATCCAGCAACAAAATGAAATTCGATATCAGGAAAATCTTCTGATGCATTAGCATATTTGGTATTAACCCAAGCAAGTCCTTCAACTCCTCCTAGAATAGTCAAAGGACCAGCTCCATACATGGCATATTGTAGGACGGAGGCAAGATTTTCGTATCGACTTTGCATCATAGATATTGGTTGATCGACTAAAAATACTAAGCCACCAAATCCAATATGATCTTGTAGATTTTTCCCAACAGGAAGATCTTGAACAACAGGAATTCCCTTTTCATACAGATGTTGACCTGGTCCTATTCCACTCAACATGAGAAGTTGTGGACTGTTTATTGCTCCAGATGATATAATAACTTCACGTTTTGCTTGAACAGTTTGAACACGTCCATTTCTTCGAAATCTAACACCATATGCATGTTTATTTTCATCAATTAGTACATTCATGACATGAGCTTCCATAGCTATGTCCAAATTTGGTCGATTTCGAACTGGTCGTATAAAAGCCTGTAAAGTATATATTTAAAATTTTTATATTATACTTTTGGTCTTTGAATGATCGAAGAGTGAGGATGGGAGGGGGCGGAGGTTGTTTCAGAAACAAATTATATTTAATTTTGCCACAAATCTTATCTTTTACCTTTGCTGCACTACATCTTGAACCTCGTCTAATAGTTCCTTGAGCAATCATAAAACCAGCCTGTGTTGCACCGTTTCCGTCTCGATTTTCGTATCCCATTTCCATTCCGGCTTCAACAAACGCTGTAGCCAATGGTGTTCTCCAGGGAGCTTCTTGAACTGTTAAATATCCACCAGCAGAATGATACTCAGTATTTGCCAAGTATGGATTTCGATTATCTTCAGATTTCTATTTATTAGTATTTGGAAAAAGAAGTAAACATTTAATTATACACATTGCTCACGAAATAAAATTATATATATGTACGCTTTGTGGATGTAATCAATTTTGAAAAAACGAATTCCATCTTGTCTAAAAAGAAAGAAAATACTTTAATAAAAATCAGATACAGATTAGACCAAGTTTGACTATAGCAGTCTTATGTTTTATGTATATCAAGTTTCCACACTGAAATTCCTGTATAGAGGTAAAGTCTTTTACCTTAAAATATTTGAGTATAGAATCATAACCCCATCCAGGATTACCGAGTGACTCCCACAAATCGTAATCTTTACGATTTCCACGTACATACAGCATGTAATTGAGGACGGAAGAACCTCCAAGGACCTTACCTCTTGGCCAATTACATCTACCATCTATACAATTTATGTAAAAGATTAAATCACTATTAAATAAATTGAAAAGATGTTAGATTGGAATCCTCACACACATGCTATAAAACATAGCTAAAAACATATTATATATATTTGCTAAAAGTATAATTACTAATTGCTAAAGTACAAATAATATAAAGTAATCATAGCTGATTGATAATTCATCTATTAAGAAATCAAGGGAGGTCAACCTTCAACTTATTAATTATTAATATTATTAGTTTAGTATAATATAACACGTTTATACTATATTACTTTATAATGCAATCAAAGATAAAGTGTCACTTACCAACGAGACCAAGACAAGCTGTTGGTTGAGGTTCTGTTTTGTACTGCCAGTCAATTTTAGTTAACTGAAGATAAGCTGCGACGGCCGGAACGTCAGAAACTGTACATAAAATGAAAATTAGTATTAGGCTCCTTTAAATCAATTTGATTGTGTTTAAAAGTGTTATGAATATTTATTATACATGTATACATGCAAAAAGAAGTAGCAAATTAAAAATTAGAATTACTTTCATTTTCATCTCCTCCAGCTTCTAAAAGTAGGACTCTCCAATGAGGAATTTCACTCAGTCTATTAGCGAGTACGGAACCTATGAATTTAATGCATGCGTAAATATATTACATGAAAATCACCATTTATATCTATTTTAAATTGTTTCCAAAATGGAGCAAAGAAGTAAAAATTTCTTACCAGCAGATCCGCCTCCGACGATTATAAAATCGTATCTGCGTAAGAAACAAAAACAATTGATTATTGTTATCACAGATTTACAATAGTTATTTATCATTAAAATATGTATTGTTATACTTACTCTTTCTCTAATGAGCGGGCGCTTCTAGGATGCGATTCGGGATCGATGGAGTCGTATTTCATATACCCCATCATTCCCATAATTATGGGAAGCATCCATAAGCCAGCTGTCATAAATCCGGCTGTGGCTAAAACTGCCATTGTTCTCTTTTACTTCATTTTCTACCTATGCAATTTAAAAAAAAAATACGACACTTGAATAACTTTTGTTACATACTAGTAAAACGTTATTATTATAAAATTTTACAATAGTAAAGGCGAATAATAAATGCTATCCTCGACTTATGTGAAATGAAGTGTTTTATTGTCTCTCTTTGATTTCTGATTGATGCATGTTTTGTAATCATATTGTGCACATATTTCATGTGTTACAAATTTCAAGATTCAACACAGAGATGTAACAATCGGTCGGCTACCTTCGTATACTCTTTTAATACTATCCTGTAGATATTCATACAAGGAAATCAACGCACATAACCGTTACAATTTCATTCATGTATTTCCCCTAAAAATTACGAGTTTTTTTTCAATACAATTATTTTAAATTTGGGAATACAACTCATTAGTGCGTTCTAAATATTTACGAGTATAATTAAAAACAAATCATCTATGTGCATTGTTTTATCTTGAAGAGTAAAAGAAAAGAAGCTTTTGATTTTAGTAAAATGAGCCGAAGTTTGTATCATATATCATAATATGTAAATATGAAATAACAGTAAAAGAGTTTCTCTTTGTACAAAAAAAAACATTGTTTTTTTTTGTACAATAACGCAGGTCAGCAATTGATTTCATCTTTCCTGATCCTACTTCACTTGTTGTTTATACATCCCTAAAGTGTGTGTGTGTGTGTGTGTGTACATATGAGTATAGTATAGTTATAGTAGTAAGTTATGAAAGTGAAAACGGAATTGGCGAGAAGTGAAGGTCTGACGTGTTTTGAGTTTTGAAGCAATCAGTTTCTCTACCATCTATAATATTATAGTATAATATAGCTTCTACATGTATATACACACTGTCTTTTGATATAGGTAGTATATATACTTTTATTTCATATACTGAAAAAAGAAAGGTTAAGTGATAACCGTCGATAAAAAACAGAAGTCTTATCTGATCACGTTACCTAAGTCTTAATTACTGTGTCTGCAGATTCCATCCACTCTTGTATTCACAGCTTACATATTTATGTTTAGTAGCCTTAGTTTGGCTTTGAACTTTTAAGTTTGTAATAATTTGGGTTTATTAGCATGTTTGTTTGACGGTTTCATATATATTTAACACTAAAATCATATGGTTATACCACTGTGGTTTATTTATGGATTTGTAATACCTAAAAACTGTATTCGTATTCATATTGTAAGTAAAAATGTTAAACCTAATTTTGGTTCCACTCTATTATTTTGTAGATTTAAGATTGAAGTACAGCGTATTCATTAATGAATGTTTTTGTTGAGTCTTGTTTATATGTATGTCTTCTTCATTCATCATCATCATTGTATGGCTTGACACTATATTTAAGTAACACTTCTTACTATTATCTACGGGTTATATAGCTCTATTTGAACAAATCTTCAAGTAAGTGATCATTGTATTCAATCGTAACCCTGATATTTCTGTACTGAATTTTATCCTCAATGCGTAAGTGATGCAACAGTATGTAGTGTAACATCTCGTGTATTTACGCACGCATCCGCCGTATTTAATGTACGACATTGTACTGTATTTAATTATTAGAATATTACATTCCTAGATTATTCATTCTCAAAACATTTTACATGTCAGCATGTGTATTGTATTTGGATACAAATTCATTGTATATGTCAACGTTGGTGGGTCATGCTTCACTGTACGATTACATTTCTAGAATTAAAGCTATGCTTTGTTATTCATGAGTCATGAGTAGTACATATTAGGTATAAATGTAGGCATGTCTTACAATATGGTACAGAGTACCATTTAAAGTCATATTATGCATTATGCAACAATTTGTATGTGCAAGTGTTCATACATTCAATTTTATATAGAGAACATGCAGTATATCACAGCTATAGGATACTTTATTATTATTATTATTATTATTATTATTATATATTGCTTGTGTTATTTGTTGTCTATGTCTATTATTCAATATAACCAGCAGCATCAACGTAGACAATGTAGTTTTTGTATTGCACATATTTTGTATTAATCGTTGTATGTGCGGCGATAGCAAAGATTATCAGTGTTTGTTTTCTTGAGACAAAAATGCCTAGGAGGTCTTTTGCTAATAACCCGATTGTGATACGTATACACTTCAAGAACCGATTGAGAGATTATAATGTATGGATGAATAATTATTTGCAATATGTATTTCAATTGAGTTTGTAATAAACACAAGTTTAATAAACATAATATTCAAGTTTTGACAACTAGATGATCAAAAGGTAAAGGAGGGTGTAAAAGGAATACGACCCTTTTCCTTATATACTATTTTCATACGCAGAAACTGTGTATATATATACTTTTCGAGTTGTATACTGCACTAGAATTTGTAATTTACAGCTATGTATAGCCCTTGATTTTGATTACGATATTTAAAGGAGGGTCAAAATCAAAACGAAAGCTGCAGGATCACTAAAATAATTTGTATGCATAAAAGCACACCGTGGCTGACGAAAATTTCCCGAACTGTTATTTTAATCTGCAGTAGAGGACAATAGTTTGTTTTATTCTCAGGCTCATGTATAGCCATTTTAAGATGCTTCAAATTCGTTTGTTTGATAGGATTAAACTTGATTAGAATATTAATCATGATAAAATATTATTTTCAGGCGTGTTTTTCGTCTTAGCTTATTATATAATAAGCCCTACTTTGTCCTTAAGACATAGTAAAGAATCTTTTAGGATACACAATGTTCTTGTATTTCATTTAAAAAACCTCGAAAACATGTTAATAAATTTCTAAAATCTTAATTTATGGTATGTAGTCCCAAAAATAGGCTCAGTTTCTGTATTGTAATTTACAGTGTTACTTGTAGAACAATCGATAGCTACTAGTATGAGTAATTACAATTTACGCACATGCTATTTTGAAGGTGGGACGTTTTCTCCATGTGTAGTACACATTGTGTGTACATATGCAATATGCAATGAACATTGGCTCATTTCGTAACACACACGTTTGGTTCAAGAAGGTTGATTGTTGAAAATTTTTGTATAAAACAAATTGCATGCAAAATACGCAACTGTACACATTATGATTGTACTTAAATTGTAAGGAATTGAGGAAGATAACATAACATCTCTCTGTGCAATTTGCTGTGAATATCGTAAGCATTGATATTGCATATTTCTTTCTACTTGCTACATAATATGATGCGACTAACCAAACTCTTCCTACTATTGTAATTGTAAATGTAGGCCAGAGTGCATGCATCGTATGTTGGAAGTTGGAAGATTTGATTCACGTACTATAATTCTACGTTTATAATTTATTGCAAAAAAAAATGATCAGAAGAGAAATTAATATTACATTATATTTTCTATTAAGCCATCAAAGTGATGATAATAGGATATTATATTGTATATAAATTCAACGCTTGGACAAAAATTTAAAGACTTGTATGTATGTACATGAAATCAGATGCATTTCAATTTGTGAATGAATTGTGAATCTTATCTATTGAATCTATCTTATTTCATATTTTATATATCCTATACCCGGAAATTAAGTTTTGAGAATATGAGAACATAGCTGTCTCATTCTCTCTTTCTATCTCCTTCCAACATGAATTATTAGTATACAACACACACGGCTAACGCACCTTAGTCAAACGAACTGGTTTGTCATGTTAGTAATGAGAAAGAGAGGATGTAGATACAAAGATTCACTTTCAAGCATCTTCGTCGTTACATATACTCGAGTATATTCAGTTTTATAAAGTAAAACAAAGGTTTGATTTCGAAAATTTTCTGCGCATACATAGTTGGTATAGGAGTTGCAATGTGCAATAATTTTAAATTGCAGACCATACATGCTCAGTTGAGCTTTCAAGAATTAAGAAATAGTTTAATGTTTATATATTTCATAAATATATGCAGAAATGCTCAAGTTGCATGCTAAGTGCAAGGAAAAGTTTAAGACGTCTGACCTCAATCTCTTATCTTGCTCCTTTTAATCATTGTTTACAAAATTTTAAAAGGCAAAAATTCTGTCAAAAAGAATTTTGAATATTAAGATGCTCGTTTACATGAATGATGAAAGCATGTTGAAACGAGACAATTATATCGGTATAATTCTTCTTAAGCAAATAAGTAAGCAGTCTTTTGAAGAACGTCGAACTCTTAGCCGTCTATATTTTTATAATTATGTTTGATGAGCTCAACTGTAGATTGTCATGTTTTGAGATAGAATAATAGAATTTTGTAATTAATATGAAAATTGTGTTGTTATACTTTTTTAACAGCTTAAAAACTTTGTTTTTATTTTTACAAATTTCTTTCTTTTCTTTTTTTGCTTAACATGAAATACAAGTTTTAAGTTGTAGCTCATGTTTTTTCAATGCATGTATGTAGAAATTGTCAACACATGCATTGTTTTTGGTCAATGTACGAGACTCATTGAAACCGACTGAAGAACGTTTTAGATTTGGTATTTGCAATGCAGAACAATTATAACTAGTATTATTAAAAATTTTCAATGTACAGCTAAAATCTTCCAAGCCATTGTTGTGTACAAGTGCGTAGTTTTTGGGTACTATTTTGCACCAATAAAAGGATGGAATATCGTGCTATAACAAGACATTAAATTGTAACAATTTTTGTGTGTGATTAATTTTTATATCATCACAATTTCTTGCGCAATGTTAAGCTGATGGATTAATCAGTCAGTAGCATAAAAGTCATGGCCGCTGACTTTTAAGTCTTTAAGACCGGACTGAATATGATTTTTTGAAATGATGATTCAACGTTTTCCACAAGGTTGATCACACGAAGCTAGCCGCACACACATTATATGCATGCATATATGCATATGTGTATGTGTAAAAGATTCATACATTTTTCTCTCATGTCTTAGACAAAACTTTGTTATTTGTTACATTTACTCATTAAGTACTGACTTATAGTACATAAAGTCAGAAAAGTAACGCTTGCTTCACCCTACATAGTAGCACTCTTACGTTACAGTTTTCAAGTATCAACATCATTAAAAAACCAATAAAATAAGTAAACATTTTCATCATTTTAGTAGAATCCTTAACGTATGCCATATGCAAGATTACTGTGTACATGCATAAATATTTAAACCCTCGTATACGTAAATTTTTGTTTGTGAACGAGGTGTTGGTTTATTAAAATCTATCGGCTAGAGGCTAGAGTATCATTAACCGGCTTAGGGCATGGTGAAATATGATACTAAATGGATTAACAAGCAAATAAATTAATTTACTGCAGAAATTTTTAAATGTAACATCTATTTCTTTGTCAAATTTGCTAATCCTGAGCACATCAGAGGTCAACTAAATGTGGAAATTTAAGTACATCGTAAAAATTTCAACGATGAAGAAGTTTGGGTACTTCTTAGTCCAAAGCTTATACCTACAGAGTTTGTAATAAATGATAGTGTGGGTTTATTCTTTGAACATTGAAAACTTGTCATGTATTTGTATCAAACGTGTTTCTCCTCACTTTTCTCACTGATTTACTCAGATAATCCATGAAATGCATACATGCTATTTCCTAAATGGCAAGATGACAGTTGAAGAGAAATGAGAGCAGATGTGGAAATTCTATTGTACATCTTCCTTGTCGTAAATATGAGTCATGTAGACATTCTCAATGATCTGCATATATATAAAGATGATTTGTTTTGTGTACATGAATATTAGAGCTGAAACAAAATAAAGTGACTGAAGCTACAGTTGAAACAAACAAATGGTCTTCTACATGGCCATGTAATATCATTATGCAATTCTCTGTCTTGTCCATTTAACAATAGACACAATAAGAAAGCTCAACTTGCACATGCACACAAAGTCTTTGATACTTTGTCATTTATGAGCAATTAACAAACATGTGGGTAGGTCCAGCGGACACACTAGTATTTGTTTTATTTTCTTTCTGTCTTTGCCTATAATGTAAACTATGTGTATAAGGTACACATTACACATGTATACATAAAAGTAATCATAAGTATACTTCAAAAATCGTTTGTTCATATTGTTTTTTCTATCTTTCATTTAAATATCACTTGATAAAGAAAAGGAAAAAGTAATTTGATCATAAAGCGTATTCAAAAATCTCATCGTTGACGGACCCCAGGACTAATATCGGTTTACAGAATTGATCTTGAGAAGTACGCATACAGTCTATGTACATTATAGTTGTATTAACTACTATACTCAAAGTTGTGTGGTTCAGTTGGATAACTAAATCAGGATAAAAAGGCGACAATTGTCCCCTCAAATCCTACGATACGTACACACTAAACAGAGTTACGAGTAATTCATTAAAGATTTAATTATTACTTCAACTGTAACCACAAGTATATACTAGTTATTCATCAAATATTCATTGAAACATACAGTATACAGGACAACGGCAAAAATTACTTGATTTGAGTTTCTAGCTTTAAATGAAGGTATTTTAGTTCAGCATTTCTACATATTTACTAGACAAGGAAAATATGTACTTTTATATGAACTGGACTCAGATGTATGTATGTAGTATGTAGTATACTATTAATACATTGTAAATTGTAAAACTGTTAAGATAATACGTATTGCATAATAGCTCATCCATTTGGGCTGAACAATCCATAGTTCGTTGGAATGATTCTTGCATCTAAATTTCGGTACACAGTATACAGGCCGGGTTCTGTGTATTTATGTAGATACTGAATGAGCAATGCATATAAAGACGCATATTGTGATTTGGAACTGGAGTCTCGAGAATTTGATTGTTTCGTGTGCAAACGGGCTATTTTTCACACATATAGAGAGCACATTTTACATTCTACTACATGGCTACCTTTCCACCTCATGTATAGTACACATACGTATTAATTTTTTGTCTCCACTCATAAGACAAATTCAAAATTCATATCATTTCGGGTTTATCTGATCTTTCCCATTTTTTCCTTTCTCGATATCCTAGAATGAGTTGACTAGTGACCTCACTTACATAATATAATAATACAATGTAAGGAGAAGAGATTAGAGATGACTATAGAGAGAAATGTTATTGACTAGATTGCGAAAATACACCAACATATACGTACACGTTCTTTGAAAGTACATCACATAGTTCCTATTTCATAAACATTATACGTATACAGGCAAATGAAGCATAGTACATAAATGGTAGTAAAATACCGTGTTGTGTTTTAATTTGTGTATCATCGTTTTTCATTCTTTTTAGCAGCTGTCGACTTATTTTAGTTCGCCGGAAGGTTGTAATCAGACTTTTAATTAGTACAAAACTTATTTACTATAAATAATGTTTGTTGTACAAAAAACCAACAAAGAGATACTACACTAGTAGTTTGAATAGTTAAACTTATGATAAACATAGGTACAAGTATAAACATATAAGTGTATGTGCATCTTGGGAGAGAGAGAGAGAAGCAAAGTAACGGAGGGTAGGAGGGAGAGACAGATGATAATTACTGTTAATACTACCGGATTGTCTTATACTTACCTTGAAAATTCAATGATCCTTTAAAAATTGGACTAATATTACACTGATAGTTTGATATTTAAACTTTGCACTATAAATTCATCATGCACTTTATGAGGAAAAATTAATTAAATGAATTCACGTTATTTTTTAGTGACTCTGGTGATGTATAATATGTAATAGTATTTAAAATACTATAAAGTAGTTAAATTTTCACACACACTTTGCAACAGTATGATACACAAGTTGACGGTATACTCCGAAAAACACACACGCTTGGATGAAGATTTTTTTGTGTGACAATATGACTGTCAAAAAGTTAGACGACGACTAACTCTGCAATTTAGAGGAAATACATTAAGTAGCCACGTGAACGTCTTGGATAAAATCACAGAAAAGTGGCAATGAACTTACACTATAGTATTGTAATAGTAGTGTATAATATTTGTCGATATTTGATTGTGTTGTTGTTTGTGGTAATGATGATTAGCACTGTAAGAAAATGTTTGGGATGCTGACTGCAGCTATGAGATGAAAGAAGGAGAAGAAGGGAAGGTGACTCTCATCGGGGTCAGTATGTGAGTGAGGTGAAAAGGAAAATGGAAAATTTTTTGGGTCGAATTCTCTCTCACTCGCTTGACTCTTTACTCTGAGTACAGTGTGTTTGTGTTATGCTTTGATGCTGTCTATTATAATGTATAGTGTGAATGTGTACTCGATATCAGTGGCCGTTTTGTAAAGGCTCTTTCTATCGTGACTTTTTGTCTCGAGACTCGAGACACTTCAAGTTGACTGTTGACGATGAAGGCGGGCTGGTGGTGGTGATAATACAACTATTGTGACTACTCTACTGTGCTAAGCTCATGCATATAAAATATATCATAAGACCACGTAGGAGTGAGAGATACAGTCATAGACTAACCCATGATATAAACAGGTAGATAGTCGATAGACCCTCAAAGTTGTTGTAATTGTAATCAAAACTCCCAATTGAGCTTGCTAATCTTTCTTTTACAGCTGGTATATATTCATGCATGTAATATATGCATGGAGTTTTGATTCATGACAGTCGTGTTTACCACCTGTTTCTTCCTCGTATGTTAAATGTTCAACCATCGGTTTTGCGATTCAATTTTCTTCCACGTACATTCCTCATTAAAAAGTAACGTAAGAACAAAGAATGCTGACACACAAGTACACAAAGACTGTATCACCGTAGAGGAATTCATTCATTGATATCTCTTTGACATATAAGTATTTTTGCTGTTTTTATCAAGGGTTTTTGTTTTAAAGAAGGCACTTGTTACACATTGTGACTTCATACTATTATTAGTAATAATAATTCTGAGACTAAATAGTATGTTTAGATATGATCACGATTACAAGTTTGCGCATTCTCGTTGAACTATGTACCATGTACAGTAATCAGGTATTTTGAATTTTGTACATGTTATAAAAATTTGAAGCAATGAAACATGCGAAAAAGTCCAGCATTTAATCAAAAAAATAATGTTGAAGATTTGTTTTATGAAAGTGCTTATCAGAGTCAAATATAAATGAATGAACACGCTGAAAATGAGAGGAAATTGGAAATGGATGATTGTGCATTTATGGTACTTACAGGACAACGAGATGAGGAAACTTTTGCTCAATCGTAGCTTGAAGGCAAACCCAAAGTGTGTTATTTTCTAATCGTTATTTTTAATATACATGCATACTTGTTGGTTGCACATAATATTGTTTTGGACTTATTTATAAATAAGACAAATTCATCTACAAACGCGTCCGCATTGTTTCCTTATTCTTATTTGGCTTTTAAGTCTAATCATTTGCAAAGATTTCACCGATCTGCACAAAACAGTTGATACTTTTGCGTATACGCTATCACTGATTGATAGGTTGTTAGGAAATAAAATTATTACCAATTGTTTATGTAACGATTATTATTATTATTATTATTGTTTTTGTTTCTAAGTGATATATTAAATATATACATAAACCTACACATGTTCAAATTAGAGCAGAATGCTTTTTTACATTAATGCATTTCTGGTCTCAAAAAAATTGTACACGACGACCGACCTCCTTATTATACTACCCATGTGTGTAGCATATTTTGGTTTTGACAACAACTCAGCACAATTTTATATGAGTGTACACAAGTTATAGGAAGATGTATGTGTTCATTCATAAATATACTTTAGAACCTATCTATACATTAGAAAATCTAAGAAAGAAAATTTAAAAATTCTGATTGTATCAGGTTCGATGAAAAGAGTTATCATAGACGAAAAATCAAGAAAATGAAATTTGCTGTTGTTTACTTTTAGTAAACAAAATACAACAACAAACTGACAATAATAAAAGAAATAAAGTCATACGGTTTTCAATCTCTTCCTGTTAATGTCGATTCCTATTGTGTATAGTTGAGACATGGTAATAAATATGCAACTATGCATATGTATAAGCAATAACGGTGTATTTAGCATATAACTAACAGAAATAGTAAACAAACTATGATTACTATTACGTACAGCCATATAACAAGTATTTGTATGTGTGGTTTTCTTGTTTGTTTGCACTTTTACCGATTCTGTTTATCATCAATGAAGTATACGTAAAATAATAATTACCAGTTCACACAGACAATGAATGTCTTTGACCAAGTGTCTGGCTATTTGACAATACGCTACGTTGTACTACGAAAACCTGCATGCAGTTGAGTTGTTTACAAACTGTATGTATAACCATCATTTATGCAGTCATAGATTCACTTTTCCTTTCGTTATTCGATGCATATAAAAATTGCAATTTTACCGGTATTCTCGATTCTTGATGTTGGTATATATGTCTAGAGGATAGCCTACACAATATAAAAACATTTTGTGCATTGTATATTATGCGTATAGTTATTACATACTTGAGTAACTGCTGTACGCAGTACTTATCACAAATTACAAAAAAAAATAAACGTTTGTAGATGGTCATTAGTGTGGAGTTTTCAATTTTTTTCTTATTTGATTCATTTCCCGAACACCAGACTATCGTACCTATTATGACGGATGTTAGATGTTATGCATAATTGCAACATGCATATGAATTTATTTAGCATTTGGCATAGTTTTATCCATCATAATGTTTCGCGTATAGAACAAAGTGTGATTTTTATTCATGAAACGTTTTTTTCAAATTACAACGAGTAATGTAAATTTTGTAGAGTCTTCATGCTAAAATACCACATATTTTGAATTCATGAGTGTCACTTCTGATTAGATTAAGCATTGAATTGAATGTAAACTACTATACTGTACACATACGTATTGTAAATATGTACATTCAGTAGCATCGTCATCTTTTGTACATGACAGGTAGATTTGCTTAGACTCGTTAGTTTTTGGATTTTGATGTGGTATGAGATGAATATAACGTTAATGTGCACATTGGCCGGTCAGTCAGTAGTTTGGCAAGCTTTCACTTTAAATGCTCCTTTTTGGATAAAAATTCAAACTTTGACCAACCACACTACACTTAGGTCACAATTCTAAGATAGAGATCAAAATTCCAAAATACAGGTCAAAATGCTAACGTAGAGATCAAAATCCTAAAATAGAGGTCAACATTCGAAAAAGTAGGTAAACAGTCTAAATTTTAGGTCAATTCTAGGAGGAAATTGTAAATTTTTCGACTTCATGTAAAAATATTTCCATAGAAGATCACTCACAAATGTACAAGTATTGAAGAACACGAAATTGACATTTTGATCAAGAAAGAACATTGGAAATTGGTAAAGTTTCGAACGAATTTTGTGCCATGTTTTCATAAGGGCTTGCCTGATTTCGTGCTTGAATACAATTCCCCTCTGTGTACTCACATAAAATATGCACCAAAACTTGCATCTGTGTTGTACAAAAATCAGAATTTCTGTATCTAGCCAGCGTAGAAACTTCTCCTTTTTATAAATGAACTTTAGATTTTTCTGAATGCTGGAGTTAACATTTACGCATTTACTTTGACTCTGCAGGACTATATACATTCTTTAGAAAAACGTCGAAACTTGTAGTCGTTTATATTTTTATTATAATAATAATTATTGTTAAAAGGAGTTCAAGTGTAGATGAACGTGTTTGCAGACAGAGTACTAGAATTTTGTATTTAACCAGTAATAGCATAGTTATGTAGACTTTTTTATACAAGCAATCCTTGTGAATTTTTTTCTCTATATATGTAAAATTTTTAAGGTGATTCAACATTTTGTTTAGTTGTTGGGTTCTTACCTGAATCTTTATTTAGTAGTTTGGTCGTGAAATCACTGGTGAATAAAATTTAACACAAATTCAATATTGAACCGTTATGTTCCTTGTTATTATTCAACAAACTTTTGGCGATGACTGTTGTAGATCACAGAATTACTAATTGTTTCTAGCGCGGCTCGTTGATTTGAACTGATGGGGACTTTACTTGTGCTACAGAGAGGAAACCAAAAGTAAAAGTTTTAAGGGTGCAAGGTGGTGGTGTCCGTTTTGAGTTTTGAGTCGGCTAAGAAGTCATAACCAAGTGAAGAAAATGCAGAGGAAGTTTTATTACGATGAATAATGTTGATGATGACGAGATGGTGATATAGCATAGCATAACAGTGGTTAGTGGTGGTAGTGGTGGACGGTTGTTTTGTAGGGTTGCAATTGATCCTGAATAAGTATAGTATGGTAAAATGCAGGTAGTTCATAGTTCATATATATATGTAATGAGTAATGAGACTACATATGCACTCTGACAACTCGTAGTTCTGTTCACATTCATTGAATATACTTACATCCATACATGTCTACATTTATACAAGCATGTGTTTTATATTATGTTGCCTGTATAGACATGAAACACAGCGATTATTATTACTATTATACTACTACGAGTAAACGAGATGTCAGGAGAATAAGATCATATTCTATCCCCTTGTACATATGTATTGAAAACGGATTTGCTTTGGTTTGAGTGTGAACGCAAATTTCAAGAAACCCGTGACATTTAATATGTAAAAAATTGTACATCTACATATGTATAAACAGTTGTCCACATCTTAATTCACTTAACATCAGTAAATTGAATGGTTATAAGCTACTCTCGTTTTTTATGTGGCACCTTGCACCTTCTTCACATCAACTTTATATAGGTAAAGTTTAATGTATATATATATATATATATATATTATATACATGTATGTTGTAAATATGTACATGTACATCCTATCAACGTATGATTCACATACTGTGTATATAATATCGAATGACATTTATGACATTTCTTGTATGAAATGTTATGATAAAACTCAAATCTAAAAGAACCATCGAGAGTGACAATAATCATTAACGTGTTTTGGAATTGTTTTCCTCCTCCTCCTTTCCTCTTTTTTCATGACACTTACAACGATTTTGTATATATGAGTGACATCTCATCATCATCTCATCATCATCATGATGTTGGTAATATCATGGGATTGTAGGTTAATGTGAAGGCTGCAGCGTTTCTATTTAAGGATTTATTTCAGTATAGATATCATGTATACATACACTTTATCTACTAAATGTCTTTGAGTTTGGGTGTCGGTAGAAAATCATATTAACACTTTTTACGATATTTATATGAGGAAATTGATGAGTGTGTAGCAGTGCATATATTATACATTTCACAGTATGTGTACAATAACATAATATCTTTTCAACCATCCCAAATGTTGAAAACAAGAATCATTATCATGTTATGAATTTAAAACTTTAAAAAACATGCATATATCTGGATTTTTTTTATTATTACAGGTGGCTGTTTTGGAGCGTCGAATAAGCGAACAATTGTTGGCGGATGGTGTTTTGGTGTTTGGTTGGTGACGGATGTTCAGAGACTTTCTTTAGAGGTAATCTTGACAATGATCTATACTTATGATTTAAGGTTTTGTATGTATGTAGTCATAATATTATGGGGTTTTTTCTTGTATAATTTTCCAACTAAAAAATCATCACAGATCCCCTGTTTCCTAAAATTTGGCCGTATCAAACTGAGAGGGACAGTTTTTTCTTACTTCCTGACTATTCGAGAAATACGAAATACATATATATAGGGAAATAATATATATTATAATATTATATGTGTCTAGTACAAGACTGTGCATGAAATTTACAAAATTGCCTCCGTATTACTGTAGGTATAAGGTATAACTACTATTTAGCAATAAATATATTATATCCTTTCTCCGGTTTCTTTATTTACAATAACATGTACCATGTATCTCATAATTATTGTCAAATGATATGACAGTTTTTATGTTTTCATAAAACTACTTGACATATTATGTATGTACATGAAACAGTTTGTAGTTCTCCTGTATACTTGAGCCAATTTATTTCAGACCTGTTGTTTTCGAAATAAAAAATTCAGAAAATTATTTTGAGATTTCTACGTGAAACTAGACACTATTCTACGTCTTTTGACATATGGCACATCCCCCTATGACCTAAGGGTGATCCGCCAGAGCCAGTTGAAAAAATGGCAAAAACTGCTAAAAGTGCGTTTTAAGCTTGACTTGGGCCCATTGCCATTTCCACAGTTTTCAACTTTTTTCACTTCTGTCAACGGATTCTATTAGGTATGGGTCGTACTATTTTACGAAATTTTTTAGTTTTTTAAAATTCGCCGACATGCGCCGCCTGTGCGGTTTTTTGAAAAATCGCCAAATCCATTATTTTATTCGGCTATAAAATGACAAGGATTGAATTCTTATAAATAAAACTTACCCTATCAGATGTAAAAAGCAATTCTGAATCGATTAGTCCCGATAATTTTTTGATTTAAGGTTCCTAAGCCCTAAAAACACAATTTTTAGTTTTTGTACCCCATTTACGAATTTTACTTCCATTTTTGACTTGGGCCCATTGCCATTTCCACAGTTTTCAACTTTTTTCACTTTTGTCAACGGATTATAAGAGGTATTTATCATACTTTTATACATAATTTTTCAGTTTTTTTAAATTCGCAAAAATAAGCCGCCCAGGCGTTTTTTAAAAAATCGCC
>JAQGBH010003600.1:0-19344 GCA_034698265.1 Sminthurinus aureus
GAAAAGGAAAAGTATGTTGTAGTAAACGTGTTGGTTGATTCACTCATCTAGGCTCTGTATTCTGTCTTGTGTCTTCTGGCTAGCAGCTGATACACTACACACACTACACACATCACACACACAGAAATTGAACTATATTAGATTATAGCACAGTAAACAGTTTACAGTTATGCATCACATACCACATACCCATTCCCTATTATTATTACATGTTACGCAATACAAAAATATTTTCATTCACAATGTGTGAATGTTTGAATGTGCTAGGAGCCTAAGAGTAGAAGTAGAAGTAGAGTATCTGGTTTCTAGGTTCTCAGCTGAGATACGCTAACATGTATTCTGTACATACGTACATACGTACATAACACATCAACTTTTGCGGGAATGTAGAATACAAAATCCAGTGTTGAGTGTTGATTATAGAATGTAGATTGTAGAACGGAAGAAACTATTTTATTCCATTTCATTTCATTCTACATCCGACAGCTCACTGTCACATTTTATCTATCTAGTCATAATTCTCAAAGCTCACAGTCATTTCCTCTTCAAAGTTACTTTACATTTCCCATTCTCATTATCATTCAAACACATTAAATTAAATGAAGCTAAATTATTTTACTCTTGTAATTTGTGATACAAAATAAAAATTATCATTTTGTTCATTCATTTACACTTTGTAACACTGATTCCTCACAAATAAAGGTTTTATTGCCTCTCTTTTGTCATTGTGCTTGTATTTGTATTTATCTTCTTGTGAATTGTGTACATATGTTTGTTGTTTCCATGTGCGCTTCAAGTTTCAAGTTACACTTGAAGTTAACGTTAACGTTATCAAGTTTGTAGTGACAATTGATACTCAATTCTTGATTCTCGATACTCGATACTCGATACTTGATACTCAAATTGTCACAACTTATTAGTTTGTAGTGCAAATGGATTAAAAAATCAATATTTTTAATGAAGCCATTCATCATTCATCATGTGTACATAATATTTTAAACATTTTACAACTTTTACGTGATAAAATACCGTGTTCGTGCCTCCTCACACCTCACTCCTCACACAAATGGAAATGGAATCAAAGGTCAAAATTAAAAAAAGTAGTGTCAAAACTATGCACTTAATTTGCAAAGATCCGTACATAATAATTACATTCGTTTTATTTTTCTAAATTTATTTTCAGAAAGGGAAAAATGACAAAAGTAACCGTAGCAACGCCAACGGTAATGACGCCAATGACTGTGAAGATGCGACAAACTTTCCGATAGGAATGTCATTGGAAGAAAAATGTCAAAGATTGTGCCTTGCCAACAGATTCTTAAGGAAAAAGTTGGATAGTAAAAATGTGCGGATTCAAACTCTACTGGGTGAAATCCAAAAGAGAGATCGGATTTTACATCTGAGTAGTACGCCGACTGATGATGTTGAAGTTCTCCTCAATTACACACCGGATGGACATCCGCTTTATGAAATTAAGAATAAACAGCAAATTCCTTATTTTATTAAGACAGAGCGACTCAGTCCAATTCCACAGTAATATATTATGAAATTTTACTTTTTCACTAGTTTTGACACTTTTTAGTCTAGTGTTTAGAGTTTAGAGTTTAGAGGATTTGTCATTTGTCATTTATGAGTACAATGTTTATTTAATTTTGACAATAGGATTGATTCGGATTCGGAAACCAATTTTATAGAAGAATCAGCTAAAAATAGCGAGGATGATCGCCAAAAACTCATCAAATTTGCCCAGCTTGCCTTCCCACAAACAACTGAAACAAATAACAATGACAGTGACATTGAAATTTCAAAAGAAAGTCAAGTCAACGTTACTTCGTTGCCGTCCACTAGCAAAAGTGCCTTTAAATTTTGTAGGGAGCCTGAAGAAAATCAATGGAAAATTAAGGATGTAGAGGAAATTTCAAATGATCCAGAATCATTTGAACTTGAGAATTTAGAAAATTTAGAAAATTCAGAAATTTCAGAAAATATTCAAAGTCTAGAAAATTCAGAAAATCCAGAAAATCTAGAGAATCCACAAAAATCCGAGCATTCTCAAGATTATGACGACATTGAAGACGGTGAAATTGGCAGTGATTCAGATTCCCCGGATGAAGAAAAACCGGATGTTGGTGATGGTGCTGAACCAGAGAAAAAACTGTATAATATTTTTAAACAGAGTGAACCCACTAGTCTACTTGATCGAGATCGAGAACTTGGTCGAGTTTCACCCATCAGTCTCAGTAGTCTATCTTCCATAAGTTCCAGAGCGTCAAAGTCATCTCAAATTAAATCATCTCCAGCCAAATTACCCCTATCACCAAAAATCAGTCTCAAATTTGATTCTCCAGGCCCATCCAAACGTTGTCGTCCAAGTTCGTCTGATGAAGATGCAGAACAACAGGACGAGAAAAGATCACGAATTTTGAGACACCCTCAAATTGAAAAAATCTCCCAGTCACAGTCAAAATCAAAATCAAAATCAAAATCCCAATCTCAACTCAAGACAACTCAACTAATTTCAATTCAAATCCGAGTTTCGGAGGATTCGGAGCGACGGATAATTACCGAAACTGAAACTGACAGGGAAAGTGAAAGTCAAAATCAAAGTCGAAGGATTTCTGTAAATTCTGAATCCGGATCTGAATTTGAATCTAGCGCCAGCGCCAGTTCCAGAGCCAGCGCCAATTTAAATTTAAATTTAAATCCACAGCTTTATATTCCAGACATTGAGTCTCTGGACTTTCGATTTTGGGCGGATACCAAAAATCCAAACTTGCCCAAGTTTCTCATTAAATTTCATGAAAATTTCTATAATGGTGAAGAGAAAGAGAAAGACAAAATTGAACCAGAAAAATTTACGCTCATTCAACAACTTGAGCACCGACCACCGGAAATTATTAAAATGGGATTGAGAGACATTTTCAAAAAATTGAGAAGGCTGGAAAAATTGGAAAGGTCTGAAAATGTAAAATCCAAAAATCCAGCTCGAATTTGGCTCGACGTTCGAAATCCAAAAATTTTCTCATGTCCAAAAAGTTCAGTGTTTAATCTGAGTGAGATTAGCTCCTCCGTCACTCATTTTCATCTTGGATCCAGATTGTATTCGCATATCAAGAGGACAGCGGAAGAACACGAAGTAAAATCATCCAGTTTCCTCGAATTCCTCTTCCGATATCTTCCTCACCTCGAATTTCTGGCGATAAACTCGGATTTGTTGTACGGGCTGAATAGTGTGAGGGAATTAAGAGGTGAACCTCTAACAAAACTGAGAGCACTTGAGTTTATCCAGTCAAAAGGTCAAAGTAAATCCAATTCCAATTCTAAACCGGAAACGGAAATTTACGGTCAATTTTTGAGAAAAATATTTAAAAAAGCACCAAATCTCCATCATTTATACGGAATTCCACTTCAAAGTCTGGAAAAGATGGAGGCTGCTAAAATCCACTCATTTTCCACTTTATCCTACCAAAGACTTGAGCTCGGTGTCCATGACTTTCAAAGTCAGCTTAATAGTTTGGCAAAATCCCGGAAATTTGACCACCTGGAAGAACTGGATACGCGGACGAGTTTCATCAAAAATACGCAGGTTAAAATCCTCTGTATTCAAAGCATGTCCAGGATCCTTGGACACAATGCGTATGGGCTTAAAACACTTCATGTTGAGGCGGAAGGGCCGAAAAAAATGTTCAAAATTCCCACCCTTCGAAAAGTGGAAAATCTGGTCTTTCATATGAATCCGAATCTGGAGGAGGAAGGTTCAACAAACTTTTTTCCAAAGGAAATGGGAATTCGAGATTTTATTACGAAATTTCCCGCCTTAACCAATGTGGAGATAGTCATAGAAATAGAAATTGATAGAGACATTGAGCGAAATATTGATATAGATTTAGAAATAGGAACCGGAGGAGAAGGCTCAAACTCATTCAAGGTTCAAGATGGTGCTTTTACGTCACTCACATCAGCGAGAGGACTCTTTCTGTTTGAAAAAAATTTCCCGCCTTGGATTTTTACCAAGGATACTTTTTTGAAAGTCAAGGGATTGACCTTAAGAAATTTTTGCCCTGTTGAATGTTTCCCAAAAATTCCCAGTATGTTCTCAAATATCCGCGTTCTTCGACTTTGTCATCGAGCATCCGATGTTGGCAGGATTCTAATCCACGTCTTCCAATATTGGAAACGACTTGAATGGCTCATTTTAGAAGTTGATGTGGATGGGAATTTAGACGCAGGAATTACCGGCATTGACAAGGATGTCTGTGACAATCTCAGAGATAATATGCAACAATTGGAGGATCCACAAATAAAACATAGAATCAGCCGGCAACGTATTAATCTTTCCATTTCACATTTGACGGGTAAATTTTAAAAATAAATTTTACTCATGTTTTAAAATTTCAAAAATCAAAAATTCAAAATTTCAAAAACTCAAAATTTTAAAATTCAAAATAATAAATTATTTAATTTTGTTTGTGAAGAATTGACTTTTCTGAGGTTTGTTTTGCGGATGGGTAACAATTTTGACATATCAAGGCCGCTCATGACCTCACTTTCAGCTCTCTATGGTTTTGGCAAAGATTTAATGCCAAAATTAACTGTTCAACTGGGATTTCATGAATCCGTTACTGTGAATGAAAAAGAACGTGAGTATATTATTTTTCACAAAAAATAATATAAACCTAAAATTTACTGATTTAATTATGGTACAAAAATACTTGGTAAAAACTAACGTTAAAAATATTATTTTTCTTTTTTCAGTTATGATCTCTTCACTCTCGTCAATTCTACCGTTTGTCATTTTCGAAAGCTGATTAATGATTATTATTAATGTTTTGTTTTGTTTGTTTGTTATTTATTTAGCATAAACGTTTGTACTAGTTTTATATGGAAACAGATTGTGCGCTCTCTAGATTTATCTAGAATTTAGAAAGAAAGTATTATAAAACTGTATGAAAAATCCAAGTAAAATGCAATAAAGTCAAAGTATTAGACTGATTAATTTAGATCAAAAATTTAAAAAGAATGACAAGACCTTGAGATTTGAGATTTACGATTAATCATTTCAAATTTTATAGTTAATTTTTAAACTAATTATAAATTACAAATCACATACAATTTCAAGTTTCAAGCTGCAAAAGACTCTCAATGATTTATTTTGATTTTGGCGCTCTACTTTTGTATTGTTTGCAACCAATTCCATAATAGCTTGAAATTTTGTGGTCAACCGTGTCCGACATATTATTTGCAACTCGCTGGGCAAAATTGATGTCTGTACAGTTTCCTCGGTGCTTTTTAAGTTCATCCCAGCTTTCGTCAAATTGGGGCTCAAAGCAGTCTCGTTCCACTTGAAAATCATAACCATCTTTGAAAAATTTAGCCACCACGTTCGTGACGCTCTGTTTCAGTTCAGTTGAATTCCCGTAAATGAAATCCATGTGAGTGAAATCCCTGACGATGCACATGTTGGGTAGGCAGTCTCTGGCTTTGGTGGTTAAAACGGCAGTCTTTTTAGCATCCTAGAAAAAATGGCATCAATATATTTAAATCAAATTTTTACCTTACCAAAGCACAAAGCAAAGGAAAAAATACTGGTAAAATTTGAGCTTTTTTAATTTTTAGTCATCTCCATACTCCATAAAAAACATACCGACAGAACAACGAGAGAATCATTTCCACCAGCAATTACAAGGGTTCTCGCAAATAGTGTGATATTGTAGTGTGGAGGTGCGACACTGCCATATTCTTCACAATTCTTTTCAGGATTTTTAAACTGATACTTCATGAATTTCCCAGTTTTGTAAAATTGGACAAAATGCCGTATGGTCCGTAAACTACCGCCACCTTGAGCATGACCTTTGGAAAAATCAATGAAAAATCACATAGAAACACGAAATGATGATTTTACAAAGTTCATTAGTTTTGAGTTTTGATTTGTGGTTTGTGTTCACAATTCTCAATAATTCTCATTTCACTTTCAAATTTTCATGAGTATTAGTAAATTATTTGATAATTGATCATACCGATGCCTCGAAGCACAGCAGTTGGATTTTTAACGGCAGTTGCTCCTTCAGTCAGCAGGTAGTTGAGTAGGGCTTGCGTCATAGTGTGATGAGGTCGTGGAACGTTGAAAATTTTCAACAGTTGTAATCCTGTCACGGTTTCGTTTCTCCCAACATCTGGATCTGGAACTGGTCCATCTTCAACTTCTAGAGCTTGGATCAACTTTTATCAAAATTCAAAAGTCAACAGTAGAAAAAAAGAAACAAATTTTACATTATTTTTTACCTGGAATCTGAAATTGAATCATTTTTACACATTTTATTTTAGATTTTTTCACTTATCATATAGCTTATAGCTTACGCCTAAAAGTACGGTGCCGATGACTGTCCGTTTGACCGTCCTTACAGTCAATAATTTACTCAAAGGTGATTTTGAGGTGTAACCAAGGCCATCTAGAAAAAATTTACCAACCGTAGAAAAAATAATATTACTTTGACGTAAAAACAGTTTAATTTAAGAGTTTTAGTGATACATGATATAAATTATAAACCTATGACAAGTGCGGGTGCCAGTAAGACAGCTTTGTTAATCCGGTCATTGTACTTGTCAAATTTTTCAGACATCAAAATGTAAAACATTGTTGTGCCCATTCTACACATTTTTATATGGTAAAAATTACATGTGCTCATTTATTTATTATCAAGTTTTTCGTGAAATGTCAGACATCTATTTTTTAAATGAATGATGATGAGAGGGATAAAGATTTTCATTTATTATGAAAAATGTATATGCGCCATGCAATATCATTTATAATAATTTTGACTTGTACTTACGAATATCCAACATAGTTAATCTTGGGAAATCCAGACTCCTTTAACAAATGATCTATTGTTGCAGGCAAGTCGAAAACTGCCATTTGTTCTACACTGTTGCATATTATAAATTATATATTTGTGATTTATGCTATCTTAAAATATTGCAGTTTGGAGATTAGAGTTTAGAAAATCTCAAGGGAAATATTTGATTCACCTGAATTCCCAGTAAGGACTATCAAGATCCAGAGTGTAGCTTGAATTTATGTGATTTCTGGAATATCGGTTTCCCCGAGAACTGAAAAATCAATAATTACTGTATTAAATTTTAATAATTAAAATAATTACAAAATCAGAACGAGACGAGTAATTCGTATTTCATGAAGAAAGCTTTGACTATGTCGAAAAACAATAACAATTATTATGCTTCATAATTGGTCACCGAATAACTCTGTGGTAATTAATGATTAATGTGAATTTAGTTGTTTCATACTTTCCAATCCATACGTCATACTCTTGGGCCAATCTGAAAGCTTCAAAGATTCATGGAGAAAAATTACTTTTCTTCCGTCAACAATAAATAAACAATAAAATAATAATTTTGTTGATGGCAAAATAAGATTAGTAGTATTATTTTAACTTTATACATGTTTACTCACGTATAATTGCATCCTCATCTACAAATAGCCAGTCCGCTCCAGACATCAGCAGACCTGAATCATACATCATAAATCAAAGGATCGTGCAAGTAAGTCATGAATCTGTTGAAAATATTATGCTCTACAAACTTCAAACTCCATACTGATTTCTAGTAATAATTAGGGCTAAAACAAGCTAAGCAACTGCTGAAGGTGTCAACAAAATGGGGCACAAAAATCGAGAAAAAGCCGGGTGCCATCTTTTTTCTCTAGCCGCCATTTTGCTTGCTTAGGGCGCCTAAATCCAATTACATTAATGCGTAAAATGCATACCGTGTTGAAATAAAGCAGGGCGTCGGGGTGCACACTCTGTCACATTTTTCGGACACTTGATTCTCCATAGAGTCAAAATATATCCATCTTGAGTCGTTATGTTCACCTCTGTTGCACTTGGATATCCATAATCTTTTATAATTTCCAACTGCACATACAATTATACTTTCAACTTTCATATTATTATTATTTGTGTTTTGAATTTTGAAACACTCCGCCCTGAGCAGATTATAACTAGGTATAATAGATGGCGTTACCGGATATTTTAGAATAAGTGGATCATCGGGTTGGATTCCAGTTGGAATGCCGGATTCATTGAACACTTTTGCAGTAGCATCCACCAATTTTTTCATAACGCCCACTCCAAAGCTGCTGTCAAAAACTCTATCCCCTGTAAAACCTTGACAACTTTTGATTGCCATGGCAACCACAAGGAAGAGGCTTAAAATCCATGATAATCCAGCCATAATCCAGCTTTTTGGTGCTCAACTCAAAACTCAAAACTCTCAACTCTCAAAATGTCAACTTGAACAATCTGCAATCCACAGTTGTTCAAAGTTTCAAACTATGTTTATAGAGTTTAGAATTTAAAGTGAACTTGTGCATTTACTGCGCACGGTTGCTGTTTTTCATTTCCCTGACAGTGACAATGACAAATGTACGTCCTTCATTTTGCAGAAAAACGGGTTGATCCGTGTTTGTTCACGTTATTCAATATTCAATACTGACTACTACACACCACACAAACATACGCAGCCTTCACATTTGTTTTTCTCGGATAAATAATCAATTGTTTTTCACAATTACACTATTTTAACCAGTCCTGTAATTTTAAATGGAAAAAACGTATTGAAGAACTGCAATTTGCAAGCAATCGTTCATGTAAGTTGAAAGAATTGCTCGAGCCCAATTGGACTGCAGTCGAACATAAATTTTAAAAAATTCTCAATTCAGTATAACTTGTCAAGTGCAAGTACAAATGCAAATATTGAATATTGACTGACATTGACGAAACAAATGAAATTTTAAATTCTTCTTTGGTGACTGTTTTGCTCATGTAGACATCAGATCAGAAATTTATTGATTATTTTTGATCCACTTTTTATCGACATTGTTACTGTAGTCTAAAAAAATGGTTCTGTTCCTAAACGCAAAATCTGGTTTTGCCTGTTGGAAACTCGGAAACATAATTTTTGCACTAACAATTGTTTGCATAATATTTTTTGAAAATGGAGCTGGTCAAAGTATGGACGAAGATCCGATCATCACCATTTATAAAAATCCACAAGAAGTTAATCGTAAGGGAAAAATTTGACTTATCTTTTTAAATCTTCCCGCTAAAAAAGTACACAATAAAAAACAGCAGGAAAAACTTTTAATATTTTTTAATAATTAATTTGGGATTTTAAAGTTTATCAAAAAAAAATCCAGCCGTTGGGTGAGCGTCAGCCGGTCTTCATTACAAACTGCCTCCGGCTGAATGATACGAGTCGAAGCAAAGTAAAACTAGCGCTCTCTATCGACCCACGTGGCAACTGTCTCCACTTCTTTGAGTTTGATTGTTGTCAAGGGCGTTCCCGCCTAATTCAATCCAGTCAACTAGAAATCCTTGCAAATCTTACAGAACTTCGTCTTGATAACATGACAACAATTATTCCGCGTTCGCTCAGCCATTGTCATGACTACGACGATGAGTACACCTCTGACGGTGATCCCACAGAGAATCCAGATCGAGATCGAGGCTCCCGTAATCGGACTAATAATAATAATCGGCATGCCAATGATGAGTCACATTTACATGCTCCGGATACGATCGACGATCCCTGTCTATGTGAACAAAGTATAAAGAATGGTTCCACCAACCTCCTCCATTTTCAAGACGAGCACAGCGCCATCTACATCCCGTATAATCAAGGCAATGACAATGGGATCCAAACCTTTGTTTCCCTCTCTTGGGCCTATATTAAAAAAATGTATGGGAATTTTGGAAGGGAAGGGAGACTCTACCTTTTGTTTGACAAGCTGAATCCGTTGAATCATAAAAACAGCCAAAGTTTTTATGCTTTCAATTGGCAAAATCAGTGCAGGGATTTCATCACCCTCCATCGCCCACAGGGTGAGACAGACAGCCTGGAGCAGGCACAAAAGGAACTGGACATTGTTTCCAGTAAAATGAGTGAGTTGGTGGAGGAGAGTGGGAGAGCCACTGGGAGATCGCCGGTGAAATATCTTACACAAGATGGCGCCTACACCGACATTTTCCTATATGACCTCTACACACAGATGGGCATGGAGCAGGATGCCCAGAGAATTTATTCAAGTGCTATGGAAAAAATCAGTAATTTCCCCAAAGAAGGAACCAACTGGTTCAAAAATTGGTTTTTTCCCATCTACAACAATACTAAATATGGCGGATCCACGTATTTGGCGCGATTTTTCAATTTGACTCACGACCATTTTGATAAAAGAAATTGCAAGTTGGGGAAAGCACGGATATTTCAAAGGAATTTTACCCTTGGAGAATTTATTCATTTTAGTTCTGGAGCCGCTAAAACTCTTTTGAAGGAGGCGGCAAAAGAAGCTTTTGGCATCGATTTATACAATGATGAGGATTTTTTAAATGCTACAATAAATTATCCAGAGGTTTTAAAACTTTATACAGAACCGGAACCAGTGACTGAAACTTCAACCGAATCAACTACCACAACAACATCAACTACTTCTACTACAACAGAACAAGAATCTACAGCTCCAACAACTCAACGCCCACGACCAACAACAACTGCAAAAACAACGAGAGGATATAACAGAAAAACAACAACACCCAGAAGAAGACCACTTTCTACCATATTTTCAACAATGTCAACAGTTCGAATGCCAACAATTCAGCCAATTGAGCCACTTTAGCCATACAAAATTATGATCTACAATAATATATATGAAATATGAAGCATACGTTTTAACTATGATAGTTTGATATATAGTTTGAGATTAAATTTTCAAAGTTCAAAAACCTTTTTGAAAAATTTGCGGAAAAATAGTGCAGTAAAAAAATAAGAAATAAGAGGGAAATTTCAAAATGTGCTGCAGATTTTATATTCAATATTCAAAAGTAAAATTAAAGATTTATTTCAATTTATTCAACTTAATTAATTAACAACAAAATGTGTTAAAAAATGTCATTGATTTTTTATTTATGGTTAGCTCAATGATTTATTTATTTATTCTTAACTCAATGGTTTTTTTATTTATTCTTAACTCTATGGTTTTTTTATTTATTCTTAACTCAATGGTTTTTTTATTTATTCTTAACTCAATGATTTTTCCATTAATTCAGCTCAATGATTATTCCATTAATTCAGCTCAATGATTATTCCATTAATTCAGCTCAATGATTTTAGAGCATTGATAGGCAGCACCTTAATTTCCGTTTCATAAACTTGTTCAATAGCCTTAATTTTCTCCATCTCTGCTTCACCCGCAATAAAGGTTATGGCGATCCCCTTCCGTCCAAAACGTCCTCCCCTCCCAACTCTGTGTATGTATTGCTCAGTATTCGGCGGAAAATCATAGTTGATGACCAGTTGAACCTGCTGCACATCAATCCCTCGACCAAACAGATCAGATGAAATCAAAATTTTACTTTTTCCATAGCGAAAGTCCCGGAGAATTCTTTCCCTTTGTCCTTGACCCATCATCCCATGAGCTGTGAGATAATTAGTAATTCCTTTTTCTATCAGCCCCTTTGAAATAGAGTCCACTTTATCCCTCTTATTACAAAAGATGATTGTGGGAATGGTCTGGATTTGGCTGTAGAGATCCAATAGAGTACTCATTTTAAATTCCTCTGCTCCCAATGGTAAATGGTATTGGTTGATTCCCTCCAAAGTCAACTCTTCACTTCTCACAATGATTTTAAACGGGTCGTTTAAATAGGGCTGAACAACACGAAGCATGTCCTCGGGAATGGTTGCAGAAGTCAGGATCTTTTGGATAGAAGAGCTTTTCAACAGTGATAAAATTTTGCCCACAGCGACAAATGAAAAGGTTCCCCGTCCTCGACTTCTTCTGGTGATCCGAGTCTTGAGCAGTTCATCCGCTTCATCAAGGATGAGGATCTTGAGCTTCTCTGGTACAATTACTTCTTCCTCTTCAATCAAATGGAGAATTCGTCCAGGAGTGCCCACAACAATGTCAACTCCACGATAGAGACGATCCACATCAATACTAGTCCTCCTCCCACCGATGCAAGTACAAGAAGTAAAACCAAGAGTAGAGATTACTCTCTGGACAAATTCATTAATTTGAAGCGCTAGTTCACGAGTTGGGACGAGGATGAGCACTTTACAACCTGCAGGAGAGGCTTCAAGTTGATTTTGATTTCGAGCCAAAGCTGGACTGTAGATGGAAGATGACAGTGGAACTTGACATGGACCTTGACCTTTACTTTCACTTTGACTTTCACTTGCTTTTAATAGCTGGAGTCGAGCAATTGATCCAATGACGAAACAGGCTGTTTTACCCATTCCAGATTGACCTTGAATAACTGAGTCTCGCCCAGTGACACATGGCACGATCCCCTTTTGCTGGACGAATGAGGGTTTTTCCATTCCTATCAAAAATTATAATAACAATAATATTATGACAACTTTATTTGATATTACAATTTACCACACATTTTAACAAGAATTTCATAAAAATCATATGATTATTATAATTATTATTATTATTTCCATGATTTATGCATGCTAATATTTTTAAAGTCTGAATTCTATATTTAAATAAATCTCACCTTGTCTATAAATTGCTTTTAGAAGTCCTGCACTCAAATCCATATCTTCAAAAGACTGAGCAGTTTCATCGGAATTTGAAGTAAAAATATCCTCCGGCTTTGGCTTATTCTTCTTCTTCTTCTTTTTATTTTTTACTTGTTTCAAGCTACCCAAAAGTCCGTGGCCATTATCCAGGGCTCCATCATCCTCCGAATCCGAGGCCAATCCCAAACCGTCCAACTAGAGAAAATAATACACATGTTGCAATAAGCAATTTTGAATGTAATCAATAAAATAAAAAAATATCTAGACACTAGACACACGCAGTTTTATAGATATATAAAATAATATAAAATAATAATGGAAAGTGTATACTATATAAAAAATTATTTTGTGTAATATTATGTAGTGTGTAAACTATGTACATTTTTGTTTATTTTAATGTATTTACCCGATCAGCAGCCTCGTCAATGAGGTCCTTAACACTGCTCAAATACTTGGTCATTTTCTCCTCTTTTCCCAAAATCCCTATATACTCTTTATTATTATATATTATATTATATATTATACCAAATCACGTGATTTACACAAGTTTAGATCCACAGTTTAATATTAAAAATTAAATTGAACTGACACTAAACTTTCAAATGTCGACTCTAAGATATTCTCTAGATTTTAGATTCTAGATTGTAGAATGTAGACTGTAGTCTCTCAGCAAAGTGCTGAAGCTTAGAAGTATAAAACACACAAGAGATGCTAAATCTGTCCTGTGTTATTTGAGCGTAGACTGTCGAATGTAGTAAAACGAACATGTAGAGTTCAGAGTGTAGAATGAAAAGAATTATCCAGAAACTAGAATGTAGAATGTAAAAGGAGTGTCGTGAAAAAAACGTAAATATTTCTATCCCTTCATATTCAAATTCAGTTCAGAACTCAGATAAGTACAAAATACAAGTATGCACTGATAAATGCTGATGAGTAATGCAAATACTGCACACTCCTGGAATTTGACATAACTAAAAATTCATGGATTCAACTGTATATATTTCAAAAATTCTCTATACTCTATAGTTACTCTATAGTCTGTGCTCAAGTACTTGAACGACTACATAATATGGAATTTTTACCTAATATTATTATTATTGGGCATATGTATGAGGTATGAGTATAGCTCTTGGAGTTGCAATTATAGACATGCACTCAAATAAACATGCATGCACCTACAGAGACATGCACATAAAATATCATTTCCCTATCAACTCTCAACTCAAGTCTCATAATATTAGTATAATATTATTATTACATTCAAATTCAACGTCCAACAGAAAACATGAACGATCATTTTTGCTCTCACAACGTTTTGTTTATTGATTACTGAGTTTGAAGCTTCAAGTCCGCTTTGACAAATGAGACATGCAAAATGAGTCATGAAAAATGCATAATATTTGACAGAAAATGTACAAGTTTATGATTTAAAGTAGGTGTGTACTAAGAGGTAGTGTACACTGTACACTTAAAGCCTTATGTATAATAATATGAAACCAATATTATGTACTTTTTTACACTTGACTTTGGAGTAACAAAAGTGTTTTCACGTGTTTACACTGTGTATTGTATATTTATTATTTTTATGCACAATGCAGATTTTTAGGCAAAATGTGTAATATTGAATTATTGACATCCACATACAATTCAATCCAATTAGATGAACAACAAAAAGAACCTTATCATCCTTACTTACATACTTTTTTGTTACAAACAAAGGGAAATGGAATATATTGATAAAAAACTGATAATAATTGAAGGTTGAGTCAACAACACATTTAAAATACAAAAATACTGTACCTTTTAAATGCAATCTCTATTGCATGTAGAATTTAGAATTTGGATTGTATATTATATAGATTTATTTCAACAGTTTAAGCCCGGAATATTATGCATAATGAAGAGCACATACGATACACATGCATTTTTATGATCCCTGATTTTATCTTGGATTACTGAGTAAAAAATAAAAAAAACAAACCAAATCTGTTAATCTCATGCATTTAGCAACTCTGAACATGCGTTATTTATTATTTAACCAAAAAATGATGTCAGCGAGTCCTTTGCGACGTCACTCCATTTGTTCATCTGATCTTTAGTTTTTTTTGCAATTCCCTTGGTTTTTTCACCAAACTCATCCGCCTTGTCCTTCAAAGTTGCTTTTCCCGCCTTTCCCTACCACAAAAATAGATGTAATAAGCATTTTTCGCATATAAATAAAATACTGTTATAGACAAATTTAACCTTGTAAAAATCTTAAACAAGTACCTTTTTATCTCCAGAATCTGACTCGTCACCGGCTGGTCCGCTTTCTTCTCCAGCAGGAGAAACAGTAGAAGGAGTTTCCTCTGCATCCTTGGCTTTAGCTTTCTCGGTCGTTGATCCCGACTTTGCCGTAACTGCTGCTGCTGTTCCCGTTGGTTGAGCCGTTGTTTCCTTTTCAGATGGTGCTGGTGCGCATTGTGTGAGGTTGATCAGGAGGAGGGAGACCAAGAGGAAGGTCAAGGCTCCGAAACCAACAAAACTACAGTTTCTTGCCATTTTTGCAGATTTTTTATCAAAGACGACGACGATGATGAGGAGTCAAAAAGAATGTTCAAGTCCTTAACTTGTTGATGTTACATGAATACATATGAATATTTTACTACTGCGTGTACAATAGGAAATTAAATTGAGTGATGGGAATGAGCAAATTAAATTTTCATTATACTATTTATCATTGTTCTACTTTTATTACCGCGGAAGAGAGAAAAGAGAAAAGAGATGTTTTTAGTTTTTAATAAAATAGACTCGGACATCAAGTGCCAAGTTTCAAGTATCAAGTATAAAATATGCATGGTAAATTTTGTTCAAACTTCAATCACTGAATGAGTCTGCCTGTGCAAATTGAAGGAGAACAATCAGATAAGTTGCAACCATGGTCTTCATCTGTGTACATAAAAGACAAAAATGAAAAAAGAATCAGGATAATATTTTCATGATAACTTAGAAAAAAGAATGAACAAACGAAACATGCAAATTTTTGACATAATAAATAATATATGTGGAGTCCCACATGCAAAAGAGCCTAACGGAATTTTACAATTTGTGCGCTGCGATCGCAGAAAAACCATGATGTATTTGAATAGATCCAACATCTACGATCTAAAATTTAGTTCCAGAATCACCACTTGGTGTGAATTAAAAAGTTCCTTTAGGCCATTTTTCAAGTGGAACGCCACATATTATGGCTTTACAAAAGTTCTGATAAAGCTGAAGTCTGAACGAAAGGCTCAACCTGTAAAAGAAGAGCTTTATTATATTTTACAATGCCTCCATAGGTCACTTGATATGGACTCTGACCAATCAAATCTTGAATGATTTTTATCTGTACAGCAACAGCAATTAGTTTATTAACCGTTATTAATTATTAGTTGTAATTGAAATACACTTTTTCACGATTAAAAAGAAAACAACTTTTTCTTTTAATAATAATTAGCTTTTTTGGTAAAAATGCACTAAAAAAATTTATTTGTTCAAAAAAAGGCTTTTTACCTGAAACCCCAAATTTAACGTCAAATCACTATTTTGTGCATGAATCTGGAACAAAACTAACCCCAGTTTAACTTCCTACAGGACCAAAAATCAAAAGCTCATCAATTTTTACAAAAAATAATTTCAAATTTGAATCTTTAATCTTTAATTTTCTTTTTGAAAAAAGGTGGGAAAAGATCAAATTGTTGTCTATTATCAGAATTTAAAAAAAATAAGCTTGGATCAGCATACTTCTTCTGCTAGATTTTCAGCAACTTTAATTTTGACAAGAATCCTGATAGCGTGAACCGAGCCCACAATAGCTGCAACAATTACAAAGGCTCTAGCCGTCTTATTCTCCAATGAAAGTCCTAAATTTAGCTCTGTAAATAGGGATATTATTATAAAAGCTACTAAATGCGCCACACCACACAATTCCCGCGGGCTAGTACACCGCTGCCAAAGTTTTAACTGCTTCCGTATTTGCAAGAGTAGATCTAGCCAATTTTTTACATCCGTCTCAGTCAGCTTTGGATTTTTATGCGTATCGTCCTCTTCCGCTCCAATTCGAGTTTGAATTTGAACAGCCTTTTCAATTTCCCGCCTTAGCTTTATTTTCAAAAAAAGAGCGGTAAAATGATGTAAAAATGAATCAAGTTTTATTTAATATTTGAAATTTGAAATTTGAAATATAAAAAACCTGTTGCATCGCCCTGGAGCAGGATTTGAACCCCAGAACAGTTTTTGCATCCTCAACGAGTTCCGCAGTGAGGAGACTGATACAACTAAAAATTCCATAGGTCATTGAAAAAACAGAGTGGAAATGCCCATTGAAAATAAGGTAAATTGGAGCCGAGACCAGAGATAAAAATATTATTTGAATCCAAATAACTTGATTTTTAGTCAAGGGAAAAGTTTTTAGAAAATTTCGAGGGAATTTCACTATTTTCTCTCGTTTTGTTGCTTCTTTTTCACTGGTAATTTTTGACATTTTTGAAATGCTGAGTTCAAAATTCCTCCAGTTATTTAGAAATTTGATGAGGATGGGTGATTGAAACCATCCAAAAATGAGGGTGACAACGGGCGGGACTGCGATGAAAAAATAAAACATGTCCACAAATGCTTGGGTTGCAAATGCCCCCTGTATTTTAGGTGGTAATATATCCTTCAGCTCATGGATTAAAGTCTGCGGTCTACAGTGGAAAAATTATATAGTGCCATCAAAAAAGACATGGCATAATATGTTATTCGAAAGCCAAGTTTTGTTTAAAGTTTGAAGATTTTTGCATATTATAATATTTTTTATTTTTTATAGATTTTGAAAAATTACAGCCCGAGCCATTTTATCAAAGGTCGTCCTCGTCTGCCAATGTCAAGAATGTAAAACACCCAAAGACTCATAATCAACGTTGCGGATAATACACAGATCACAAACTGTCTGGAAGCGAGTCGAAATCCGAATTTGAATCGTCCGTGATTTTCATCTTCCTTCGCTGAACACTGTGAGGATGGACCAAAAGATAATGGACAGGCTCCTAAAATATTGGACCATTTTAAAATGGAATGAAATTCATCACCAATTATTTTATCAGCAGTTTGATCTCCAAAACGAGCAACTTTTTGATCCTGATGATTTGTGCTTCCTCCTTGTAGATATGGCAAAGGCAACGGGTTTTCATCTGGAAAAATTTTGGAACTTTCATACAACGGCATTTCGAAAAAATTACGGCAACTATTTTTCAATCTTTACACTGTAAAAACAGAAACAGAAATTAAAAAAGACGGGAAATAGTCGAATATTAACGTTGTCCTATCTATTTATGTGTTTATTTATCTATCAACCAAGAAACCAAGAAGACAAGAATCAAAGCGCATTGAGGATTTTTGTGGTCTCTCAGTACAAATAAACCTACCCAACATTCGAAAGTGTATTCGACATTCGACAGATGGTTAGCAAATCCGTCACCTACTGTTATCCATAATATACAATCTAGAATCTAGAATCGGAAATCATGATTAGTGATTAGCATAAAAATTTCATGCTAATTTCCTTTTGCCCTTTTTCCTTATCAAATCCGCTTATCAAGGATCACGACAAAAGGTAAATTTCATTTGTCGTATTTGACATGATTTTTTCGGTGTAATCTTTTCTCGTTAATGTACATTTTATGTTCGACATCAGACACGAGTCGAGATTGGTGAGGCATCAGGTCAGGCATGAGATAGGAAGGTTGAAAAGTCCAACATATGGAATCTAAATGTATACCATATTTTGCAATGTGCCCAACAAATAGTATTGAGAAGGGAGCCAATACATTGCAATGGGACTTTTGTTGAGAAATGGACAAATATAGGATTTTGAGAGTTGACGCAAACACAAAACACAGGCATTAGTTAGACGGCATTACTCTAGAACTTGTAGAACAAAACGGGTTGCTATGGCTTTTGGCTTTTGGTAACAAAGAAAAATTAGATATTAGATCGTCATCCCTTGGCTGTCTTTTGATGGGCTTTTTCGTAAGTACAACGTACAAGTTACACGACACCAAACGTGCATGAACAAATGAATAAGATTAAAAAGCATGGTAGTTTCTTTTATGTAAAATATCTAATACCTAATAGAAACATGAAATGTCGTTGTTGGTCACCAATGTAATAGATACAGATAAATTGATTAGAAATTAGAAACGAAATACAGACAAGTCGTGCCATTTTTATTTTTGCTACATGTCTTGCAATTTCCACTGTTTTGGATCTTACTTCTTTCGTTATACATGGATTCTTTTGAGTTTTGAGCTTTGGGTTTTGAGACTTTTGAATATCGGCATAAAAACAGAGCGTTAAAATTGTGTTCATATCCAAAATGGCTCTGAACAGAAAATTTAGTTGTATACTCGTAAATTTCTGCTGTTTTACTCTAGGTTTTGGGTTTGGTAGTCTGGACGACCAAATAAACAAAAACCAAAATCGAAACCAAGGACAAAGTTTTGACCCAGACAACTTAGTAGATCTTGGTCATTTCCTTGAAATTCTTGTAGATCCAAACTCTCGTACTGGTTTGAATGGACTTGGATTAGATCGCTGTTTTTTCCATTTTATTGAATATTATAATGATAAAAGGACGCCGCTCCTTGATTATTCCACCGTCACTCAACCATTTTTGTATTTGTATTGATGGGGTTCTGATCCCTGCTTATACAAGCAGTTTTCAGAATACGATTGGTCCTCAAAGCG
>JAQGBH010003601.1:0-19342 GCA_034698265.1 Sminthurinus aureus
TTCCATTTGATTACATGTATTATGAATTTGAATTGATACTCAGCATGAAAAAAGTTTTGAGCCAACCCGCGTATTTTGCCATAAGAAATTGAATTCATGTACATATTTAAAGAACATGTCTATAGTGACACTGTGTACAATTTACAATTTACAGTGTAGTGTATCTCACTGGCTATTAGATTTCACATTTTAGACAGGTTTATCTTCCTCTTCTGTATTTTTTGTATTCAATCGATTCATTACAAATTACAAATTATATATAATAAACGTACATAGGCATATGTATTTATTATATTGTGTACTTAATGTCATGTATAATCTACGCAATACGCATACACTTACAAAAGCTGCACGTTGCACATGTATCAAAAATACCAAATATCAAATATCAAATACTCAATATTCAATACCTGCAGCCAGAACACAGACTAGACGAATTAGACTCAGTCACGGTGTTCATTGTGCATTGTCAAAACAAATTATGTAGGTTTTATGCATCATGGAACATGGAAAGAATTTTTATACTACATCATTTTCTTACAGTGTGCAGTGTGCAGTGTGCATAGTACATGCTATACATGCAGCTAATTAAAAAATTTGAACAAGTTGTGCTTCGATCTTTGATCTTGAATCTCCATTCTCAGTTCTCAACTTTTCATATTTGTGCCTGTACAATCTACAATGTACAGTATAAAGTTTACAGATTACAACTTTGGTTCCATGTTCCATGTAGTTTCTCTAGTCTCTAGTGTCAAGGTTAAAGATGATGAGCTTGAGCTTGATCTTGAGAATTTTGTGTCACCTTTAGCAGCTACACTTTTGGCTACAGTGTGGATTGTGGACAATGGACAATGGACGATGCCAAATTCAAAGCTGGACACTAAAGACTAAAGATTCAACCTGTATAATATTTAATATGTAATACAACGAGGTTGTAAGACACAAGATACATATGTGTGTATAAAAAACCAGTTTCAGCCGGCTAGTCAAACTTGTTACATCTTACATCTCTCAGCTCTCAGTTTCTACACTCAATACGCAGCCTTCTTCCTCTTGTTCTTTTTCTTGGTTTTTTGTTTTTTATAATTTGATATATCTCAGACTACAGTCTATGTACTATTTGTATTTTGTACACATATATTCCTTTACATAATGTGATAAAGCAGGGGCTCATGAGACTCTTGAGTTTTCCGATACCGAAACTGAGCATTGGAAATTCAAGATTGAAAATTGAAATCAAAAGTTAGATATAGCTGCTTGAGTCTTCAATCTCCTTTTATATTATTCTTTATTTATACATTCTCAAAGTTTTTATCTCTTACTCTTTGTGATTAAAAGGTGAATGGTGCGATCGTGTGAGTGTGTGTCTGTTTGTGTTTGTGTTTGTTTGTATCTCTGTGTGTGGTCTGTTGTTGACATTTTACACTTATGATTTTGATAGTGAAACCACAATTATTATCAATTATCAATATACCTAGTACCAAGTACCGAGGGAAGAAAGAGAATTCTTCTGGGATCAAAATATCAAAATATCAAAAATCAAATATCAAAAATATCAAAGCGTTTTACATTGTAAGTTGTACATAGAATGTGGCGTGTGACTTGAAACTTGAAGATTACCAAACCAAACGAAGCTAAAATACTTAAAAAAATATGATTGAAACTCCCGGTGAATTTACACTGGAAGTTCCTCGGGAACAAAATGACGGGGGAAACGAACCGAGGAAAACGGGAAGGAGACGAAGTATCCGGATATCAGAGCACTACATCCCAAAACACCTGAAACATGAATCAAAGGGATCGAGGAAAGATCGCGGCTACGCTTGGGTCATTGTCTTTGTGTCCTTTCTTATGCAGTTTATTGGTGGGAAATTCAAAAATTCTGTCTTCTTTTTTTCTTATTTAAACTCGCATTGGCTTTGTTTCTAAATTCTAAATTATAACTGTGATTGCTGATTTATGGTTTACGATTGATGGTGCAGGCGACGGGGTAAATTTCACCTTTGGCTTATTCTACGTTCAAATCTCCAACGAGTTTCCAGAAGTGGGGAAAAGTGGAGTCTCGTGGATTCCAAGTATCATGAGTGCCATGTCTCACGGAGTCGGTAAAAATTGGATAAAAAACATGCATAAACATTTCAAATAATTATTGTTGAAATTTGAAATAGAAAATTCTGGAGATGTAAAAAAAATGATTTGTTTATTGGCCAAATCTGCTTTCTAGGACCAATCGGCTCAATGTTAGTTAACAAATATGGATGTCGATTCGTCTCAATCCTCGGGAGTTTTTTCGCCGCCACGGGATTTGGTCTCAGTTACTTTGCTCTAAATCCAGAGATTATGTATTTAACCATTGGAATTTGTGGAGGTTCGTTTCCGTAAATACAGTTTGTACAAGAGACAGCTTTTATCACAAATTTTCGAGTTAGAATTTTACTTGATATTTTGAAATTTGCAGGAATTGGACTTGGTCTCCTCTACCTCGCTGCGATGGTCGCAATCCCTCAATATTTTGATAAAAAGTTGGCCTTTGCTACTGGAATTTCCTGTGCTGGAACTGGGATCGGCACCCTATTCTTTGAGTACACGATTGGTCTCATCCTCCTCAATTTCATGTGGCGAGAGGGACTTGTCATTGTCGCTCTCATTTTTATCGGATCCGTTCCCTTTGGTTTCTTCTACAGGCCATTTCAATCTAAATCTGGTTCTGATCATGAGACTGGCGACTTTTTTGATTCCGATCTCGAGTCAGATTCAAGTGAGAAGGAACTTTCAGAGGCTACTAAATCCACATCAACATCAACTGAAACAGCAGCCACATCCCAGTTTTTATCGGTATCACAATCACCCTCAATATCAACTTCTACACTGATGATGACGACGAATGAGCCAAGTTCGCAGGATATTTTCCAAAAGTGGACTGAAACAAAAAAAGTGCCCCGGAAGAAAAAGATTTTAGACCTCGGTTTATTATTAGATGGATCATTTATCCTTTTTTCACTGGCGGATCTTCTCACGTCATTCGGTTTCAATGTACCTTTTGTGTTTTTACCGTGAGTCAAAAGTCAAAATATTGTGTACATTTTTCTACACATTTCACAAAAATACATGAATTTTTTTATTCGCATTTAAAACATTGGAACAAAAATTGGAATTTTCTTTAAATTTTCAGAGACATTGAACAAAAATTGACTGGTTTAAAATCCAGTTCACTGTTGGGATTCATCGCCGTTCCAAATATATTAAGCCGAATCTTTTTGGGCTACATCAGTGACAAGAAATTTGTCAACCGTCATTTTCTCTACACAATCGCCCTTGCTCTCGCTGGAATCGGTAGAAGAAAAATACAAAAGAGAAGAAAAAATTCATGCTAAACATTTTGTGTTCCGCAGCTAAAAATTAAAACGTGCTAACTTGTCAATTGTCGATTTTTGTGTATTTTAGCAACGGCCGTTTCACCATTTTTGGACACGATGAATCTTCTTCGAATTTACTGTGTTGTTTACGGTGCTTGTGTTGGCGTCTACGTGAGTTTGAAGTCTGTAATTCTAGTTGATATTTTGGGTGCGGATCGACTCACAGATTCCTTTGGATTGTTGTTGCTTATACAAGCGACTGGAATTATTATGGGAGCGCCGATAGCGGGTAAAAATGTAGTATTTATTAACTGAATAAAAAATATTATCAACTCACGATTCACGATGAAAAAAATCAAAATAATGAGAATTTTTATGACTTTTTTGACTTGTGAATTTATCCAGGATATTTATACGACAACTTTGGAACGTATAGCTATGGATTTTACTTTGCTGGTGGAATGTTTATTTTGAGTGCCCTCGTTCTTACTTTCATTCCATGTGTAAACCAGAAAAAAAGAGGAAGGAGAGCGAGAGAAAAGGAAATCATCGCCGATGTTGAGGAAAAAGCTCTGCTTTTGGAGCAACAAGTTGAAAGTAGACAAAAACCTTCTCAGTCAAAATCCAAACCGAAGTCAAAAGCAAAGTCAACTAATTATTCAACTTTTCAACCTGTTTGATAAAGTCTGCACAAAATACTAAAACGAATTATGTAACATAATTTTTTATGTAGTTTTTTGAGCTTTAATGGCTAGAAATAGGGGAAATATCATACCAAATACCAAAAATCAAAAACCAACGGTTTTTATTCATGATTGACGAGGAAAAAGTCTGATGCAAAATAAAGACGAAAAATATACAATAAAAAATAAAACATATTTTATATTTTTAAATTACATGATAAAATAAAAAATTGTCGCTGATAATGACACGAGTAAGTAAATTTTATAATGTTTTTTTTTTCATTTGCCATTTCTGTTTACAGCGAGAAATAAACTTTGATTTTTTTCCGTGTGTTGAATCTCGTAGGATTTTTCAAGGAATTTCAGAATGTATTCATAGACAAAGATATCCGCATCCTTTCCGTAAGCATTGTCAATGTGTGTCCATTTTTCATAACTTACTCGAATCAACCCAACCAGATTTGGAAGCTCCTCTGCTAATTTTAATGAATCCTGTGTAAAAATTACGCGAAAATGTAAAAAACAAACAGTTAAAAACAAAAAAAGCGATTCAGAACAAGAAAAGAGGCGATTCAAGCTGAAAAAAGAGGATTTTTTTAGAACGTTTGTTCATGCCAAATAATTATGATAGAAATTTTTAAAAACTTGCTTTTTTAGAAGTGATAAAGTCATTTTCTCCATAGAAAATGACGATGGGTGTAACAACATTTGACAAATTATATGCGGGTGGTCTCGTACTTCCATAGCGAGCTAGATTTTTTATCCATCCATAGTCAAACATTTCCGCTCTCCCACTTGCAATCCCTTGAAACCATTGAGCAACCACTCGCCATGATGTGGGCGAAGGAAACCCGCCAAAAAACAGTGGGAGGGTTACCTAATTTTTACAAAAATAGTGAAAAGCATATGTACTTGTCAATTTTTTCAGTAAATTGAGCCATAATTGGAAAAATTATATGTACAAGTATTATAACTTACATGATTCGTCTCATCCGGATCATTTCCATCAATTAAAGACGGAACAAAAGTACAAAAACCGTGTTCACGAAGAATCGCTTCTGGGCTGCAAATGATGGGCATTATGAAATTTAAAAAGCCAGTCAGTCTTGGCGGGAACACTATGAAAAATATAAAAAACAGCAGCCATTTTGTTTATTGTAATTTCGGAAAACATTATGCACCAGAAACTGAAAATTCGTAGTTAAGAGTAAAACAGAAAAAATAAAATAAAATGTTTACCCTCGCCCCTAAAAAATGTACGTAGAAAAGGCTAAAAAATTACATCAAAAAAAGAATTTTAGATTCAATTTTAAAATGATAAAAATCATCATGATTTGGATAAAAAAAGGATGCTAAAAAGCTTACAACAATTATCCTCCGATTTCTGGCCATTGCTCGAAGGAGAGGAGATCTAGTGTGTCCGAAATAAAAAGCGGGCCCCATAGCAATTCCGATATGAACCTTTTCATTGTATTCCGGAAACTGGGACAAAAGTCCAAAGAGGATGGCGTTGCCTAGCAACAGAAAATAATTTAAACGAGTTTCTAAACTGTTTTCAGCTTTGGAAATCAGGAAATACAAAATTTTAAATACTTGACGTTTGACGTAGCTGTGTAAAATTGAACTCACCCATTGAGTTTCCCACAAAACTAAGTTGTGACTCGTTGGTTTTCTTCAGTATCGTATCGATTAGCGCGGGTAAATCGTAATGAGCAAAATCATCTCCTCTAAATATTAAATAACCATATAAAATTCAATTTTAAAATACGCATTAGTAAAAAAAGAAAGACCTACTTCAAATTTGAGTGCAAATTGATACGATTTCTTACGCAAAATTCCAAAATTCTTTACTATTGGGTGACAGGCGGGCGTGGTGACGCCCATAGGAATTTCCCCGGTAGTTACAAAGCCAAGTGTCATAATTTGCTTCATACAGTTTCTCACCTTTAAAAAATAAACATGATAGTTATAATTTTTCATAAATCATAAGACTACTGGTAATTCGAATTCTAATTTGAATTTCGCTTCAAAATTTCAGCAACATTAAACATACCAAGTGAACGCCCTCGACAGTTTATCAGAAAATCCCTGGAGCTTTGAAAAATTCCTGGCATGGCCAAAACCACTCGATTTCCAGGTCTAGGAATCCGATGTATTTCAATCAAGTAGCCATCCTTTGTTTTCACAACGTGCGTCTCGCACGGAAGTCCAAGCTTCTTCAACATTTCTGGCTATACGCGGAAAATGTTAAAGAATAACAGCTCAAAAATTCAAAGATCAAAGCTCATGTTATGTAAAAAAAATTAAAATATTCATCACAAAAAACATATGTAAATTGAAAATAAAAACTAACTCACCGTTGTCATTCGAGTATCACGAATGTTGAATTCAAAATCACACAAATCGTGCTGTGGCTCTTCTTCCATCTCCTCCCGAAAACGAAAGAGGAATTCATTCTGCTCATCCAACGTTTGCATGGTTGTTGGGCTCAAAGTCAAATTACTCTGGAGTTTTTTCCGAATTTTCTTGGAAAGTTGATTATTTTTATTTTTATTCTTATTCTTATTCTTGTGGCTGAATTTAGGAGGATGCGGATGAGGTTGAAAATCATTCGTATCCAAGTGTACCTTCTTTTTATGAACTGTCGCACTCGTTTTGGGTTTTGTTTTGATTTTCGTTATCTCATTGTCCTCCTTCGGTTTGATACTAGTGAGGAATTGGCTGATTGCTCCCGTGTTATGTTTATTCATATTTGAATTTATTACGGAAGTTGAAGTTGAATGTAAGTGTGTTGGTGGAAGTGGGTGTGGACGTTTCAACCGAGATTTTATTTTGAACTGAGCAGGTGGAAGCTCCGCCATTGACGTGGTAACATGAAGAAGATGACACAGGATAAAAATTAGGTGAATATGAAAACAGAGTTGCAAGAGATTTAATGTCCACGATCCACTTTTAAAAATCCACATGTTAATTTTGAATTTTGTGCTTTTATCAAAAATCCTGGAAAAAAAGGAGCTTTTGTATTAAAAATCTGTTGGCCAAATAATAATCTGCTGCTTCAATAGCAATAGCTTCTTCACTTCAAAAGAACTAACTCAGAATAGAACTATTAAATTTGAATTAACTTGTCTGTAGAAAATATGAATATGAAAAGTGCAAGTTCAAGTTCAAAAGTCACTGGAATTATGAAATATTAAATATTCCAGATCTCCATTTCAGGTCGTTTGCTCCTGGACAAACTTTGTACATGTGTGCATTATAAAAATGTTGATAGTGAAAAGAGTTTGTCCATTGTCCATTTCCATGTATTTAATACATAGTGCATAAAACGCAGTCAAAAGTTCATTGTGTACAGTTGTAAGTTGTAAGTACAAAAGCAGGGAGATGAAAGATTGATGATTAATGGACAAAGTAAGGTCACGGATCACCGACTTTTACTCACCTTTTCATTCATTCATTCATTCACAATTTTACATCGTTAGTCCACCCGTATAAAAATACAAACGACAAACTTCCATCTTCGTACCTTGAAGCTGGATGCTGGAAGCTGGACAAGAATGAGAAAATTTCATATTAATAATTTAATGATTCATTTCTATTGTGGTAAACCATGCCTTTGAGCTTTGAGCTTTGAGCTTTGAAATTTAAGCTTTGAGCTCTCAACTCTCAACCGTCGTCTTTGTGTATTTAATATTTAATCCTGTGTCTTTTGGCTGCTTTGCTTGTTGTTGATTGTTGATCAACCAACAAGCAAAAGTTGAATCGACAAACTTAGGTAGACGGGAAAGTTAAATGGATTTATTTGTGTTGTGGTTTGGTAAATAATCCATAATCCATATTTCATATTCATTCGGTGTCGGCTCAGTAAATGATAAATAGCTCAATTATGGCTTGTACCTTATGACTTATGACTTATGACGAAACATACTCAGCGGACTGCACCTTACACCTTGTGTCATGGATTCTAGATTCTGGATTCTGGATTCACAGAACATACATTTAGCATGTAATTGATGTAATAGGTAAACGGAACGTGCTTCATGATCAATCTTTATTAAAGAGTCATTTTCGGTCAATACCCTTGTCTTTGTTTATCTGTTTTCTGTTTTCTACGCTTTTCCACAAAAATTAAATATTGAGAGTGGTCACATTTGACACACATATTTACGGTTTACGCTTTAAACATCATAAACACAAACAGACATTCTCCATTCTCCATTCTCCATATTCCATATTTCATGTTGCATACTCTTTGTTCATTTTCCCTGGTTGCCTAGCAAATATTGTGTACAAAAGAGAGAAGAAAGTGTCCACTAGAATTTAGACAACAAAACAAATCTTTATCACATAATATGTATATTATAGTCCACAAGATAAGTGATAAGGGTCTAATATTGTAGTTTTGTGGCAGAAATCGTCTCTAACATTATTTGCGTTTTAGTAAAAGCATACAAAATTATCCAATATGAATATTATCCATATCCATTAGTAAAAATTAAAGATATAAAATATTACACATGCATTTACATTTACTAACTCAGTCGCAAACTTTTATGTGGTACTAATTTTACTCACTACAAATAATTTTACATTCTGACAAAATGTAGAATAAATAACAATTATTACTTCTGTACACAATAAATAATATTGTGTTTTAAAAGTAGTTCAAGGACGGTTTTATTTGAGCGTTGCTAATGCTAAAATAATAACAAGCTCAAAGTGTGCAATGTCAAAACATAAATATCGCTATTAAGTACACAGTACATCCCTCGTACACTCATACTAGTACCTCACGCATTCAGTTTATTCAAGGCATGACAAATATAATTTTTTTATGTGTACTGTGCTGTGTACCAAATGTATAGGCGGCGTGTAGTAGAATTAATTTATACTCGGTGAAAAAGATATTCATGAAATTTTATAATACACACAATACAGTAAAAGTTGTATTCCTTTATTAAAATTTAGAGCAATAATTATTTACAGTACAAAATTGAATTCCAACTTTTTTATCCGCATCCCATTCGTCAGTTTAATTTTTATTGGTTCTGGATTTTTGAATCTGGAATTTTTCTTTCCTCGCACGGATCATCCAACACCAACCATCATCATCTCCCTGTATTTTACACGAAACTAAAAAGTAATAAAAATAAGATGAAAGGTGAATCACCGAAACATGCATGAGGAATGTTGAATGTCGATAGAAAATAGATATATATGAAAGAGACAGAATTGAACTAGAAACTAGAAATTAGGAGTCACTCGTACTTTTTGTTTGTTGTTTTTCATGTTGGCATTTGACTTTTGACTTTTGAGTACAAACTACGATGACTCAAAAAGTCTGAAGAGAACGTCATAAGGCGTAGAAATATGTGCAGAGACGCTGGAGAATTTAGTTGTATTTGTGGAAATATCCTTTGACTTGCGACGTCCACAGCAGCAACACAATACACTCATAATTGTGACGAGACACATGACTACACAATTCAAAGTACAAAAGATGAAAGACAGAAGATAAAACTGAATAGAACTTGACACTTGGCAGTAACTATATTTCCGAGAGCTTTGAGACTTTGAGCTTTGTGCGTTATCCTCAGTACTATTTTTTTTTTAAATCATAAATCACTCAAAGACAAGAAATTTTAGAACAAAAGGTATGTGATTCTATTGTTATTGTATGGAACTGAATCCTGAATAGACCAAAGAAATCTATAAAAGTACAACGAAATGAAACCATTCTTTTTTTCCAACATCCCAAACCCCAATCAACAACCAACTATCAGCGTTCCGTAATCAGAATTTGATTCCGATTTGTCATTTGTCATTTGCCAGGTGTACATTGTAGATTTTTGATAAGTAAAAAATCACAAGTAAAAACAGAATACAATATGCACGCTCCACACAAATGACAAATGACAAATGACAGACCATCAACTATCAACCATCGCATCGACCAACTTACAACTCGTATATTTCATCCGTTAATGTACAAAAATGAAAAGTGAGAACTTTTTTTCACTAGTGACTAGTGACTAGGACATAGGAGAAAAAAGGAAAAGCGATAGTGATAATCATGTAAATATTCAATAGTCAATATTTAGCTCGCGTTGGTTGACAAAAAATCCTTGCAAAATATAGAACGAGGGACGAAGAATGCAAACAATCTCTTACCTTATGTATGAGTCTCATGAGTCATTGTACCCATAACCAAAAGCTCAAAGCTCAAAGCATTTATACATTATACATGAATTCTGTAGATTGTAGCTTGTAGCTACATCATGTTGTACTATATACTATATGATATGGGATGTGGGATATGGGACAGCGATACAGTTATCTTTTAATCGATTTTACAATTTGGACTCACAATAATTCACAATCAACAACCAATATCGGAATATACTGTAAAAGAATCATCCTCCACTCTCCACTCTATTTCTTGTATGATTTTTGATTCCATTTTCACTCCATTTCAATTGTAAGTACAAACTACAATGAAATTTCATGTATCATGCTGTCAGCTGTCACACGCAAAGAGTAATTATATCATAGAGAGAGGGAGACGCGAAATTAACCGATCCAAATGGTTCACGAGAGAAATGAATGAAAGAATTGATGTGGGGGAAAAGGCCCGTAGCAACATATTTATTGGTGTCATTTTTTCATTATACGCAAAATGCATTTTCTATTTTCTATTGCATGGTGTATGATTTATGTCATTGCTGGAAAATGATATGAGCATGAAAATTACTTTGATTGCGTCTCTGGAGCAAGAACTCGTAATTTTAAGAAACTTTGGTATTTGAGAGGTAGAAACTGAGATTACAGTGACGTTTCTCTAACAAATTATCATGGGTGGAAAAAATTGTGTCGTATTGGCATGCAGAAAGATAAAAGTGCAACCTGGAGAGCTCCAGACCTTTCACAGGTACTTTAAGATTTAAAATACAATTCCTCAACTTGATACTTGACATGGTAAGTACTTTTAGTGTGAATCTCGCTCTTGAATATCTGAACGCAGGTTACCCACAAGAAACAATGGAGAGTCAAATGAAAAATGGTTGCAATTCCTGAAATTGACAAATGGCAATCATAATATGCCTGTAACCGTGTTTGTTTGCTCCAGACATTTTGAAAAGCAGTGCTTCAATAATCTTGAGAAGGGGAGGAAAATATTAGCAGTTGGGTTTCCGAACTGGAGTTTCAATAAATATGGCCATCCTCACATGGTACACTGTACAAATCAAAGAGTAATAATAACCGATTATTATTACTTTTATGCTATCAATTACAAAACAAACTTATAAGCAGAATCGTAATTATTGTTTTTTATTGATAGCTTCTTCCTTCTCCAGAAATTGTGATTTCTATTCCTAATGAGCCCAAACCAGTAGAAAACATGGAAGTGGACAATTTTCAACCCGAAATCGTTACAAATAATGTTGAATCAATGGAAGCAGCATCTTTGATCGGTAAACAGTAAACAGTAATAGTTCAATTTGAACAGGCACACAAGAGCGTTTGACATAATTTCCATCCCTTTGATTCTTTTGTATCCGTATGAAATATGTTACGATTCTACTTGAGCATTTTTCAATTTTACAATTCAGAACCGTTGGTCTCGGGAGAAGAATTGCATCAAACAAATCCTTTATCAAAAGAACTACAAAATAAGAAAGGACAGTTGAAGGCTGTCAGTAAGCCAAAAGATACGGTTGTGATTCTGCGCTCCAGAGTCAGATCATTGAAAAGAAAAAATACTAATTTGTTCACAAATTTGAAAACATCAGCAGCCGTAATCAAAGGATTAGAGAAGGAAATAAAGGACTTGAAAATACAAGTAAAAACGTTGGAACTCTCTGCAACAAAAACAAAACAATCAATTAAACATGGAAATGAGATTCTGTCTCAAATTATTGAACGAGGTAAATTTGGCAGCAAAAGTACAACACCGTATCCACAATTTACAAGAGAGTTTTCAGTCCATCTCAATTTCCTTTCTCCAAAAGCGTATGACTTTGTCCGAGACAGATTTGATGATGCGCTTCCTCATCCAAAGACACTGCAAGTGTGGCTGAAGCCGATTAAAATTAGCCCTGGTAAAAGTTTACAGTTTTTGCAAATTAAAAGCTCGAACAGAAACTGAATTGCATATTTTATAATAATTTTTTATTTTGGTTAATTTTTATTTTATATGGTACAGGATTTTTGAAACCGACTGTTGATTATTTGGTCAAGTTAACTAATGAAACGGAGAGAGAACTTGTGTTTGGGTTACAAGTTGACGAAATTCATATTCGCAAGCAATTCGTATTTGATGGTGAAAAACAAAGAGGATACCTTGAGTATGGAGATTTTTATAAAGAGAAAAAGAATACTCAAGCTTCAGCAGCCCTATTTGTGTATATTGTAGGCGTGAATCACTCGTTTAAGGTTTCAGCAACTTTCGTTCAATTTTTGTCTCTCTTTGAATTTCGAAAATCTCTGGGGCTGTATAATAAAAATTTTTTGAAAATTAACAGGCACCTTTGGCGTACATTTTTACCAGCGGTTTGCCAGCAGCCCTTTTAAAAGCTGTTGTTCACCAGTCTTGTGAATTACTTCATAAATTAAAAATTACCGTCATTTCATTAACTTTTGATGGATTGGGAGCAAATTTTAAAGCATGTGAGGAAATGAATGCACATCTGAATCCGTCACATGACAATTTCCGACCATTTTTTGATCATCCAATTTCTGGTTGTCCCGTTTTTTGTTGGCCTGATCCACCACACATGCTTAAATTGGTTCGAAATGCGTTGGCTGATTATAAAATATTTATTGACCATAACGGAAAGGTAATACACATTTACAATGTAGAATTTAATATACAATTTTATATTTTAACAAGCAAAAAACGCCCGCCAAATGGCGGGAAACAACATCTTCTAAAAAATCCGTATCTGAAGGTCAAACGTCTTTGCACATTTCAAAAACCTTCACATTCTGTATAGCACCTTATTTATAGCCAAAACTCGAATCATATTGGTGGAATTTCGCCGCTTAAGCACTCGATATTTCTTTGCTTTAGTCCACTTCTAATCATAGCCATTTATTTTAGCCAGAGTAATAGCCATTTCTCTTAGCCAGAAAAATAGCCATTTCTCTTAGCCAGAGTAACAGCCATTTATCTTAGCCAGAGTAATAGCCATTTCTCTTAGCCAGAGTAACAACCACTTAAGAACGTGACCATCGGCTACGGATTTTATAGACGGCCGATATGTTCTAAATTTTCTTCCTCCAAATGACAGAAAATAGAGTGGGCGTATTTTGAACAACTTGCAAAATATCAGCATGAAATCGGGCTACGCTTAGCGAATAAAATTACAACTCGCCATGTTCACTTTCGAAATCAGAAAATGAAAGTCAAACTAGCCACTCAACTTTTAAGCAATTCAGTTGGCTGCTCTCTCGAGCTTTTGGAAGCTTGGAAAGTGGAAGGATTTGAAGATGCCCAAGCTACAGCCGAGTTTTGCTACAGAATGAACAAGTGAGATCCAAATTTGTGAAAATTACACTTGTATTTAATGCCTTTACATTTAGAAAGATCTTTGGTTTGTAGACTTTTTGACTGTCTAAATTCACATGCAACTGGAAATTTTGGGAAGTCAATTTTGAAAGATTCCAACAGAAAGTACTGGCAAAAGGTATTTGATGATGCAAAGGAGCTAATCACAGGACTTAAAACGACAACTGGACAACGGCTAATTGACAGTGATCGATGCACAGCCTTTCGCGGCTTATTAATTACAATTAAAGTGGCAGAATTGATAATGGAAGGAATAGTACAAGGAAACCTGCCCATGAGGTCAAAAATTGATTCCTAAGTTTTTATTTTGTTTTCCTTGCGTTTGTATATTTTCGCGTTGTGCTGGATGGCGAATGAGTAATAATTACTTTCAAATAATATTATTTTTTAACGCAGTTACATAGCGCTGTACAGATTATGTCAAGATCATATTGAGCATTTTTTCTCAGCTGTACGTTCGAGATTTGGGTGGAACAACAACCCCAATGTTATACAACTTGAAGGAGCTATAAGAAGGATTCTAGCAGTTAAATTAAGACCAAATGCTCTGGGAAATTGTTCTATTATTGAGGATGACACACAGCCCCAAATTTGCCCACTTGGTGGAAAAATACAGCAAGCTAATCCTGCTGAAACCCCAGAAATTGTAACTGAAGCAAATATTGTGGACGAATGCAAGTCACTGCCCGAATTTTCCGCTATGAGTCACGTAATTTCTAATGTAGTTACATACATTTCAGGTTTTGTTGGGAGAAAATTAATGGCAAAATCAAAATGTGCTGTTTGCTCATCTAGTTTAATGAATCTTGAACATGACGACTCGATTCAGCCACTAAGATCCGACTATGCGTTAATAGATAAGAAAAATAATGGAGGCTTGTTCATCCCTTCAAGAGATTTAATTTCTGTATGTAAGTATACAGAGTTTTACATCAAGTATTTTGAAACTAAAGGTGTTGAATTTTTAACAACTCAAAATATTTGTAAAGAAACCTTAAAAGTAGTTCTTTCCACAAACACGTTTTCGAGTTTGAGAGAAACTACAAATTCAAAACATACCCTATTCGGTGGTCATGTATTTGATTTGATTAAGTCCATCATACTAGAGTATACCTGCATTAGACTTCGCCATATTGCAAAGGAATCTACTTTGAATAAATTACCCACAACGATTCGAAGTAAGGAAACTAAATTAGTTATCTTTAGAGGTCAATAGATGAGTTGAATGTGCTAAAATTCCTGTTTGTATTTAGAATTTAGAATGATTACGTATTGTTTTAATATGTATTATGTATTACATATGTATTTATAATATTGTTTCAGTTTTGAGAAATAAAATTACATAGGTGTTGCTACGGGCCTTTTTCCCCACATCAATTTTTCATTCATTTTTTGTCGTGAACCATATGGATTTGTTGATTTTACAACTTTTGCATGTCTCCCTCTCTCTATGATATAATTACTCTTTGGTCACACGTGTGTGTGTTGTGTGTAACCCGGTTTTAAAATTTTTGTCATGCCTCCGAAATTCAACAGCATATTCAATATTCAGTTCATTTTGTTACGTTGGCATTCCATTCCAAATTTAAAAATTTAAATGCCCCTGAATTTTAAAACGTTAATCAACAAACTGCTTAATCACACACACACAGATATATATTTAATTTTTCATTGACTGAACACAACTGAACTAAAATTTGAAACTTTGTACAACTTGAGACTTGACTTGTGTCAATTGCTTTGTACAATTTGACACTTGACAAAGCAATGCAATGGCAATGTTGAAATAAATAGAGTAGCTTTAGACGCGACGCTAAACTCTATATTATATAGACTCTAAAAAACTGCAGCTTCGGATCAGAAATCAGAAATTAGACACTACGGACGACTAAAAAGTTACGAGTGATCGTCAACCATGTCGAAACCCCCAGCACCCAATTCAAAGCAAAAATTATCCATCAAAATGCCGGAAGAAGGAGCAGAACATGAGCACGAGCATGAGGATGACCATGAGGATAAATCTGGTGCCAATCTACCCACCCTGGAACCTGGACAAGTGGATGCAACTACAGTTGTTGGAGGCGAGACTGCAGACGATGACGATGAGCGGGAGGAGGATGAACTCACCAAGAAAATGCTGGAAGATCAGGAACTACGAGAGAATGAAATCATGAATCTAGGAACTGGAATGCTTGATAATGAAGAAAACACTAAGGAGTCTCCAGACAACGTTCAAACCCTAGTTAAAACGGACAGTAAGGGAAATGTTATTGTGTTTACCACAACCGCAGCAACTCCACAAAGAACCGCTCTCAAAGCATGTGCCGAGTATTTTGTCATTAGTTTGAAAGCCTGTTTCAAGAATCAAAAATTTACAGCTATTTATCCAATTGGACTTGTAATCATCCATAATTCGCAATTCACAATGAATCAGTATAAATTTTCCATTATTTTCTGTTTTCTGTATATAAATTGTATAACTCGTCTTTGGGTTGGCTCAAGTTTGTGTAATATGTGTCATATTAATTTTTAATTTTGCGTAATTAGTTTCTCGCTCTCATCATGTTTGTCGTTTTACTAACGCGAGCTGTCAAGTGGGGTGCGCCGGTGACAGATAATTCTGAGGATGCTCACACCCGTATCTTCATCTCCGTCATCATGTGCTGTATCATTTCCATCGCTGCTTTTTTTATCCTCAATCTCAGTATTACAAATCTCAGCCTTGGACTTTTGGTACGTCTACAAAAAAAATAAACCGTCTCAATTCTAACTAAATTTCTACCAATGATTTTCATAATTTTTTACACAATTTCTAAAAATGAAAAACACTACTTGCTCGTAATGAAAAAAGAAAGGAAAAAAACGATAATATTTTGAAAAAAAGTGGATGTACCTGATCGTCTCTCTTCTTTATTTCGTCCTCACTTGTCTTTCCAAAGCATCCTACGGTATTCAATCAATCCAAGGAGGGAATGATCCAAATAGCACTGGACCCCGTTTTCAAGTAATGGTGGACTACACATATCGCTACAAAAATAGAAATAATCCACCTAGACTACCAAAATATTTTAAAGAGTTTGCCAAAAAACATGTAAATAATGTTTTTTTTAAAAAAATTAAAAATTAACAATTCCCTATCAAAAAATAAAAAATCATCAAATGACAAAGAAGTAAGAAACAAACTACTTGATATTTGATACAAATAATTTTTTGAAATTTTTTAAGGGCTGTTGTGACTTTGAGTGTAACCCAAAATGTACTATAATTGGACCGAATGGAACTAAAACAACTTATAACACGTCGCTCTGGGATGCGTTGCTTGGCAAGGGTCAAGTTCCAGGATTTTGTTGTGACAGTAAAGCTATTCTCAGTGCTTTTTGTGATATTAAAAAAGCTGATGCGGTAAGATTAAAGATTAAAGGCTAAAGAAACTACGCTAATTTGGCAAAGCAATGCCATATATAATTTTTCCACGGATGACTAACTTTTTTGCACTCTAAAATTTTGAACAGAATGGCTCGAGTTACTTTTGTAAACGTGAGCAACTTTTTGATGAGATCAGAATTGATATGATTCTCTCTGTTTCCTTTGGTTGCATCCTCCTCATTTTATGCATTGTGATGGCTTTAGTTTTTTGGTATTATTATTCTAATCTCAAGGTTTGAAGTCATTTTGTTTGTCTCAGTTTACCCTTCCGTTGATTTTAAATGCATATTATCTTTGTTGAGCACAGATTAGTCAAATCCATTCACAATCTACGAATTAGTACTATGACATTTTTTTTCTCAGTCTATTGAACTTGAAGAAACACAAATTCCTGGCGATTATGCACTTCTCTATTCTCGTAAGATCCGAATTAAACAGTATAATATTTATCTAAATTTTAAATTTCTAACGAAACAACAACCAAACAAGCAACAAGCAGCAAATGAAACAAAAATGAAAAATTTATGTAAATTATGTAAATCCAACTTTAGGCTTACACAGACCTCGTTTGGCTGATGGAAAGACGGATAAAAATACGAGACGAGAGATGAAAAAACTGAAAGAACGACACCGGAAACAGGAAATTGAACAAAAATTTGGATTGGTTGAAGGAGGTAAAGCGACTGGTGATGGTCCTCGTAGCTCAAAGGAAGTTACAGTATCCGAAGCTGCCATAAACGGCGGAGCGGACGCGAACCCACAAAAGAAGGGGCCGAAAAAACGTAGAAAAAAACCAAAGGATAAAAAATTAAACAAAATCATCAGTAAAGTTGACACTGGTTTAACTAAGTCTGGAAAAACTCGGAGTACAAAAAGTCGAAGACAAAATAAAGTTGTACCAGATGAAACCACGAAACTACGGAAGCCTTCTGTACAATTATCAAAAGCTTCATCTAAGAAAATTCGAAAAAAACAGTGAAAGTTCCTCACTTAATTTCATTACTTGTGTTTTTTCTTTGGTCTTTATCTGTTATTTTGTATGTTAAACGTTAAACATTAACCTATCGTACTATTATTAATTATTAATAAATCCTTACTCTGACTAAAATATTCTTTGATACTCAATACTCAATAAAAAGATAAAACAAACGATAACCATAATATTATGCTTAAAAATGATTTGGATACAAAGTACACGGATTTTGTTCTTTTTCTTTCTATATGTATATTATATGGAGATATTTTTAATTTATTTACGATTAATAATTAATAATGACAAAAAATGATAATAGATCATAATTAGTTAGTTACATTATTCATTAGTTTAATATTTAATACATTATTCAACTTTATGGGAGTTGATTTGTTACACAGTAAATCTTTTTTACATGAAATCTTATGAAGGTAATCATGAACAATCAACGTGTTATATATTTATGTATAATATTATTTTTTATGTGCATTCTAGATTCTAGATTGTAGACATTTTTTTATACACACTGCTATACTTTCTAATGTAATAATTTAGTATTTAATCGTTAATAGGTAATGCAATTAATAATTAATTAATGTTATTATTTTTGCATTTTACAAGTTACAAGACGTAGTTTTTATCATTCTCCACTATAATTTTTAAGATTTAGGTTATATTATTCGATAGTTTATAGTTTACAGTGTAGTTACACATTACAATAGTTAAGTCTTCTAAATAACAAATAACGTAAAAAAACGAAACAAAACAAAAGCCTTTTGTTCACATATATAATAATATTACATAATATATTACACCTCAAAACTCCTCTTAAACAGCAATGAAGAAAAAAATAATAGTAAATAGTAACAAAAAAAAATTATCTACATACTTCTTTTTCTTTATACATGCTAAGGAATCTATATATTTTTTATATAGAATACCACAAACACGTAATATTATACGTATATAAATATTTGCACAAAATGGTAACGGAGCTTGATTAAATGATGAATTTATAACAATAATAGACGATTATTGTAGACGATTGTTTTCAGAATATTTTGTTTGCACATAATAATAATATATTTTAGCGTACTTTACATTGAAAAAAGAATATCTAAATAAGCAAAAAATTAGTACAAAAAATAAGGGTAATAATAAGAATATTCATAATAACTAATAATTAATAATAATAATTGCTTTCTTTTGGTCATGAAAAATCTAAGCGGTTATTGTATACACATGTACGTATGTATGTATATATATATGTTGCGGTCAATATGAACGGCCAGTCAATGTATACAATAACTGGTCAATGTATACAATGACTAGTCAT
>JAQGBH010003602.1:0-19337 GCA_034698265.1 Sminthurinus aureus
TGAATGTCAAAATTCAATATTGGTAAACAAGAATCTTGTCTTGTTTCCATCGAAATTTTTCAATCCTCCATTCTCTAAATATAATACGATACTTGTTTTCACTTTTCACGGGGAAAAAATCAACTGTGTCTCTTTTCTCTCTATTAAAAAATGGTAGAGATAATTTTGTCATGCCAAAAGATAACCAAAAGCAAAAGGTAGAAGCTATGTAGTAACCAGCCTACTTAAAATACTTTGAGGAACAAGAGGATGTCATTATCATAATTAGCATGATTAGCCGCACTCTCTGTCTAGTGTCTAGTGTCGACAAGGTACAATGTACAACTTGACTGTATAATAATAATATGCACTTTCCGCATCAAGGATTGATGATAAAAAAGTTGTAAAAATCGGATCCATATTGATAAAATGAAGCAGAAAAAATTTGGATTTTAAGTCCTGAGTCTGGAGTAGAAGAGAGAGAGAAGAGAGGAAAATGTATGATAATGTGAGAATTTGCATCAATTTTACACAAATTGAAAGTTTCAACTTTTTTGTTTGTTCCTTTTCTCTTCTTTCCTCTTGCTGAAGAGTGAAGAGTGAAGAGGATTCGTATTTATCTTGTTCGTTTTTTTTTTTTCAATGTTCGTTGAACGTTTTTCGTGGTTGCATCTGAGTTGGGTTTAGTTTCTAGTTTTCTAGTTTCTACTGTACATTGGCAGTAGCCATGTCGAGTGTCGAGTCCCTTTGGTGTGGCCGTGTTTGTACAATTAAGATGAGGAGGCCGGAGCCTCTTTTTCTCCCTTTCTCTTTCCTTCTCTCGAGTCTCGGGCACATACATGTAGTCAGTAGTCAGTAGTGTGAGAATTTAACGGTAGAAGGTTGAAGAATAATAAGGCAATTTTTTGGATTTGAGCCTTTTCAAACTTTTGTAGTTATCCTTGGAAAAATCTAAAGTTTACTTTTTTGTCATTTTATCTCTGTGTAAAAGTAAAAGGGGGAAAGAGGAGAGAGAGTTTAACAGAAAGAGAAAGGAACGCTAAGAGACGAGGTGGGTTTTCTGAGTAAAAATGGAGAAAGTCCTTGTACTTTGTGTTTTCTGTCTACTGTCTACTGTCTATCTATCTCAACTTTTCATTCTCCTGTAACCGCACCGCACGGCACCGCAGTTTATTTTACAATGCATATCACGTCATATCAAGTTTGTATAGGGCTAAAAAGCCATACCAAACCGAACCATACTAACACAAGCGAATAGAATAAAATTTATATAATAAAGTAATACCTGGAAAAAAACATATCTTTTATGTCCTCTTTCTATTACACATTACACATTACGCATTTGAATAAAGAATAAAGAGAATCATCTTTGTAGATGTTTTTTATACAGACACTCCCAAGTCACAAGTCATGAGAGTGTGTTTGTAGTTTGCAGTTTGTAATAGCTGAATGTGAGTGTGAAGAGTTTTTCTGAATGAAAAAATCTTGAATGCAAAGAGAGTGGTAAAGAAGAAAGAAAGTTTTTTTAAAACTCACAAAGAGAAAAGAACACAGAGACGTAGACGCTAGACGGTCACATATAAATTCAAAATTTTCAAAATTCAAAATGATATTATTCAAAATTCAAAAGCCATGCCATTGTCATCGTCAGAGTTGTGAGTCCCGAGTCGTTGATTCTGGTCCTGTGAAACATTTCACATTTATGATAATGATAAAAACACCCGTTATGAATTTAATTTCAAATGGTAAAGTACTTTTTTTAGCTTTCATACAAAAGCATCAAGTTTTTTTTCCTTTTTTTGGAGCTATTTCTATCTTCTATATTATTTCTTTAGCTGTCTTTTTCTTGAATAGTCAACATTCGAGATTCGAGATTCAAGGCTCAAAGTAGGCTGAAAATGGGAAAATAAAAACTAAAAAAGTTTTTATGCTTTCATTCCCAGATTTTAGGCGCTAAAGATTCCTTTTTTACCTTTTCCAGGCTTTCATGCTCCTTGCTCCATAATGAACTCATATTAACATTGTATTTTTTTACAATGAAACTTTTAATGTCATTAAAGTCATTGGATTTAAATATTTATTAAATTTAACTCAAATTTGAATTTATATGGACTCTTTCAAATCAACTATTTTTCTTTTTATTACTCTGATTTTTCTTCGTCTTCTTCTGCTTTATGAGTATGATCATTTAAATTGAGAAATTTTGCAAAATACCAAATATCAAATATGAAATCATCATAAAAATGAAGTATCACACGAGTACGAAGTACGAGTCCTTTTATTAAAACTGAGTTGTGAATGTTGAATTTTGAACATCATTTTAGGTTTTAAATTGAACATTGAAAGATAAAAAGAACAATTATTATGGAGTAGCGATTTGAATATAAATGAGACTCTTTGTTTTCAATTTTGCACACGGTCAAAATCCCGAATAATGAAAATAACTTGAAATGAATGTACATTATACAGAGTACAGAGTACATTATATACATAGAATGTAAATTGTACAATGTAAATGTTTTCCTTTTCCTTTGTGGTGAATGTGGTGAATTCTTGGAAGTTGGAAGATGTTGAGAAATATTGCAAATTTGTATTAAATAGGTCTTTTGGATTTGGAAGTTGGAAGTTTGGTGTTGGAGTTGGCTGGAGTTGGTTGGTTTAAATGTGTAAATAATTTTCACTTTCCCTTTCACTTTCATTTTGGTGGTGAGATAGGAAATAATATGGAATACAGTGTAATGAAATTGTAGGGTAATAAGACAAAGATGGGAGATAAAATACATGCGGGTCGCTAGTATCTAGTAATTCTAGTATGTCGGTCGATCGTTGTTCGTTACTGGTTCTGGTTATTCGTTGGTTGGTCCAAGTGGTGGTCGAGTGGAGATAATACAAAAACTGAGTAAGTGTAAAGGGAAACGAGAAGAGATTTCCATCAAGATATGTAATGTTCAAGAGGTTAAGTAGAGACTACAGACTACAGAAAGAGAGAGAGAGTGAAATTACATGGAACATGGAACGAGGTTGTAAATGAGGATATGTTGAATGTTGAATGTTGAGCCAACTTGGAGCATGAATGAGACGATACGAGAATCTTAAGCAATTGTGAAAAGTGGTCTAAATTCTCCATTCTCCAATCTCGAGACTCTAGACTCAAGTCTCGGGACTTTAGACTTGAGTATGTGAAATGTGAATACATGTGTGTGTATTTTAGATGAAGCAAAATGGTTTTATCGTTTTATCCTTTGCCATTCATCTCATCTCGTGTTCTTGTGCTTGTTCTTTGCTCCTTTCTTTTCTTTTGGATTGGGCTGGTTCGCTGGTTGGTGAGCTTTACGCTAATCGGGAGCTTTGTGAGCGTGAAGAATGTTCTCTATCAGTTTTTGTCTAGATTTTGGATTTTGGGTTTTGGGTTCTATGTAGCTTCTCAATTCTAGTGTCTAGAATCTAGAGCGTATATAAAGTATACATAGATCAGTGTGTAGAATGTAGAATGTAGAGTGTAGAGGTTTAGAAGTTGTACTATTATTATTATAATACCATTTTATTTATAATAAGAAAAGGAGGATGAAAAAGACTCCTGTTGTCATCATCTATTAGAATTTGTATCACTCTTCTTCTTCTTTGTCACTCCGCTACTCTGTAAAAGGACAACTTAATAAAAGAGAAAAGAGCGGAAGAGAGAGATACAAAGACTTGAGCACCTATGTCTATGTTCCATGTACAAAAATAAAGTGACGTGTGGATTGTCTCCAATTCAATCCGAAAAGATACATTGATTCATGAGAAGTCTCCAAGAGCCAGGCCAATCCATCCAAACTCCAACATCCAACAATGTAGTCAAACCCAAGTCCCGAGTCTCCAGTAAATTGAAACAAGGGATCTTGGCGCTCTTCCGTCTTTTCGCTTGGCATCTGTCCGTATAATTCCTAGTCCGTAGTCCGTAAATTTACAGTTTGTAATACATTGTACATTGTGTACATACATCACAATATCAGTGATCATTGAATGACGTATAGAGTATCTTGTATCTACAATCTACAGTCTAGAGTCTAGAGTTTCGTGCTACAACGTTACACCAAACTTCCCAACAGTTTTGAACTGAAACACTGGAATTTCAGATTTCAGTTCCAGTTTGTCAGCTAGAATCTAGAATTACATAGACCATAATATACTCAGCTGTTTAAAAAGACAAAGATGACTGAGATTTTTATTCAAATTTGTAGCTCGATGCTCACCACTCGACATCAAGAATTGCAAATTATTACTTTGATATTGAAATTTGAAATACTAAATACTAAACAATGAAAAAATAACTATGAACGTTTCCCTTGCGAATCTAGAATCTGGAATCTGGAATCTAAACTTATTTCTTATTGCAACTTTACTTTCATTTTCACATGACAGTCTTTAGCATTATTTAACTTTCAACTTGTGTGTTATCTACATTGCACTCAAACTCCACATGGCAGTGTAAAAACTAGAAACGGAGTTGAAGTTTTGAGGGATTTTATTATTTATATATAATATATAGATATGGATGTGGATGTGGATAAATATAAGATACAAGTGAAAGAGAAAGCGAGTAGATGAACAGGATGATCTAATGGCTTTCTGACATGTAGGATTTTTGAATGATGCATCTCAGATTTATTGATGGCTTCTTATCATGGTTTTCAGATGGGAAATAAATTGGTATATATATCTGTATTCTATATGTAGCCATATGCATGCAATGCAATAACCGATAACCGGAAGACGGTAAAGAAAAAGATGGAATATGGATTATAAAGAAAATTCAAGATCTGTATGGTTTACACACGGATATTTTGATAGTTTATATAGTTTATACGTAGTTTATAGGTACTTTTTATTTTTTATAAAGATGGAATGATCTGTCAAAACTTGTGGATAGAAACTTCCCCTATTTTTGCCTTTCTTCTACCTCCTGGGATAAAACAGGGTACAGAATGGAAAAGATACTAGATACGATAGATAGATAGATATGATTCAATTGATCGATAGTTCTTTTCTTTTTTTAATCCATCAAAATTTCCAGGAAAACTGGAAAACTGGAAATAGGAAATAGAGAAAATTACCAGAGTCGGGAAGGGAATGAGCCGCTTTCTTTCCATGAAATTCTATTGTTTGTATGGTTTACCTTTTGTGCAGGATCTAGATTCTAAAACTTATTCCATAGTTTGTAAATTGTAATATAAATATCACTTTTAAGCTGCAAACGGTCTGGTTCAATGTTCAATAGTGATTACTGATTATTGGTAATTTTGTGAATATTATTATGGTAAACTTGGAACTGATTATTTTTTGCTTTGTTTTCTTTTTTCTGCAGGAATACGTATGGATTTGGATGCTATAAATGCCTGGTAATCAACAGCAGACATGTAAATGTTCTACAGTATAAAGAATGTAAGTTTTTTATATTTACTTTTATACATATTATTATGCCTGCAACCTGCAATTCAAAATTCAATTGTGTGTTTTAAAAGCAAGGGTTACATTTAATATTTAATTCAGATTCTGAATCAGATGTATATCACATTTGTGATTTATGACCTTTTGTCTTCTATTTCTAATTTAATCTAATGTATTTTGTTTTGTTTTTCGTTTTGTATTTTGTATTTTGTGATGAATCAATTTAGCTCAATACTGTGAAGATAAGAATACTGGGTTGGAGAATTTGTGTGGGGAAATTCCTGGTGATGCTCAATTATTCTCCTTGTTTCGCTCCGATGCATCGTTGGAAGATTGTCCATTCAAGTATGTGCTTCTCTCTTTTCTCTCTTCACATTTCACTCGTTTAATGCTGAATGCTGATATAAGTTTGCACCATTTGGATAGATTCCAAAAAATACAAAATATACACAACACACATTTCTTCTTAAACAATGTACACTGTAAACACATTCAAAATCCAGAACACCCAAAAGATAAAAGACAAAAGACCACTACCCTACATATATACAGAGTATAATATAATTTTGGAGATTTTGCAAGTTTTCATTGTATTTATTCACAGAGGTGCACCATTCACATTTTCCTACAATCGAGGTCACGGGGAATGCAAATATCCATTGTCTCATGTGGACACCTGTACGGAAAATACAAAACTACTTTTGAGATATCAAGCCTGTCCTGATGTTGCGAAAACGGAGAGTTTACGTAAGATTTGTTTCAGCATCTTTAATAGTATTTCGTGATAAGTGCATATATAATATTTTATGGACATGCGAGTTGTGAGTTAATCTGAGTTTGTTTTAAAAATGCTCATGTTTATTTTCTCTTTTATTTTTACAGAGGAAGAGTTACATTGTTTGGCCACGTGGAAAGAAGGTTCGTATATGAAAAAACTTGATTGAAGTTTATTTTAGATTTGCACTACATCTGTACATTGTATAATATACTGAATTTTAATCATAATATTTGTTGAATCTAAAATTATAGGACCTCAACATTATCTTGTGGGGAAAATTCATCATCGACTCATTACGATGACGAATGAGGACAGTTATAGATGTTTCATCTATGAGAAGATTAAAGGTCACAATCGAGATGGTCCTCATAGCGCAATAGCTGGTTATCGAATCAGTCAGTCTGAAGAGGCAACTTGTTTCGGAGGTAAATAATAAATATTAATTCATCTATGTTTAAAAACTACCATGCAACTTCAACTATCAAGTTTAAAATAGATCAATTGACGTAAATTTTAAATTGGTTAAAAATTAAAATATTTTCATATTTTTCAATTGTCTAGTTAATTCGCCAACGGAAGGAGCAAGAACTTTGGTTTTTAGTCGAGGTAAATAGCAATCAGAAATCAAAAATTCTTTGGGGTTTCTGCTTTCACATGAATCATGTTTTAAAGTTTAAAATGTTGTAAATTATTATGATTTTTAATTTGTTGTGTCCGTCTTTTCTTGTAATTTTTTAGTGGAGCAAAATGAGATGAAGTGTAAATTCCCGAATTGGCTCGTGTCTCATCATTGGCATACTCTAAATGGAAAATTTTCTGCAAAATTTCATCATTCAAATACCTCGTTTCACATCATTTCCGAGGAGGGTAGAAAGAATGCCTCTACTCCACATTATTTAAGTGAACATAGTTATGGCCATTCGAGGAATGAAGTGCAGTCTTATTTTGTCGGAGGTTCCAAAGTTTTCTGCCAGAATAGAAGAGATATTTCAGAGAGACAGATGATCGTTCAGGCACGACTTGTAAATGGATGGTACGTTTTTTTAAATCAATGAAAAAAAATAAGAAAAATGTTTCCAAATTGAACTTTTGAATTTCCGATTTGTGTTGACAATTAACAATATTTAAATATTATGTCCTCGTTTATTTTTTTAATAGTAAGACGACAACAGTTTGCATGTCCTGGTTCAAGCGGGATCATCACGTTGTAGAACTTCAAATAAAAGCCAAAGATGATCCAGACTCAGAGTGTGAAATTCGAGGGAATTCTCAGCCATCAGTGCCTTTTGTCACACTGGTGAGCTCAGAAGCATCCGCCTCTACTCACAGATGTCCATACTTGGGAAAATATACGGCAACCACTGTCGAAGATCAAGATGTTCGAGGTACTCGGAATTCATGTGGACCTTCAACTTATTCTGCACTTGTAGTTGGATGTGGAAACACAGCTACTATGGAATTTCACTCCAATTGTCCAAATCAAGAACCCACCACTTGTATGTTTTACGTTTTATGCTTTACATTATTAATAAAAGATTACATTATTCCTGTTTGATTATTGTTCATCGAGAAATGGAGTAAAACATGTCTAAATGGAATTTTAAATTTGATTTTCGATTTTCAATTTTCATAGCATATGCGTGTCACGGAAGTTGGAATGAAGGGGATACAGGCTATTTGATTGCATCGCCTTTAAGTCGCTCCTCCTCTACTGCGAGGAGATTCTGTTTTAAATACACAAGTAATGCCGAAGGTGGACTTCATGTGTCCAGTAGTAGTGAAAATTGTCGGCTAAATTCCAACTCAGCCACCACTACTACTACTGAAAGCAACTGGGCTTTCAAATCTGATGGTACGTATTTAATTTTGGAATGTCTTTTTAAAAATTTCTTTAATTATTGAATTATTGAAATAATCACCACTGACAATAATTATTAATTATCAAATGTAAAAACCTGTCCATTTTTTTGTTTAAATCTACAGGGCAATGTGCAGATTACGAAGCAGTCACTGCAGCGGCCTCATCTATGATTTCTACCTGTGATAAATCCTTTCGTTGTGCATTTTTCGTCTTAGTCGTCCTACTCACTACTTCAACGCTGCTGTCCGATATGCTCCTAGTCAATCAAGATGAAAATAGTTCATCATCGTCCTTCAAGTCATCCTCTTCAAACACTACTGAAGATACCAAGGATGACCTCTCCGCCTTTAATAACTCTACTAATAATACTAATTCTAATTCTAGCTTAGGTTATTACTATAATAAATCTATTGAATGTCACTCAACTTCTAATTTTTCTACCTCCAGCCTACTCAAGAGTGACAGCAACAGAGAGAGATGCAAAATCTCAGACTCTCAACTAGTAATAATTCATTTTGAACAACTTCAAAGGCTGTGATTTCATACTTTTATTATTAATTAATTAATTATTTACAGTGGAGTAGAAAAGGCTCCCACTACTTTTCCTTATGATACTTAAAATAATCAATCAAGTCATATAAAAAATACTGTATATTACTGTATACTATATTGCATTATTAATTATGTACACTGTATACAAAATACTATATTATTATTATTATTAATTATTACCCTATAGTTTACAGTTTTTTAATAATCAGTCATTATTTTAAAAGCAAAGGCAAATTTTATGAATGCTCATAATGACGAAACAAATGTCATTTTTTAGTAATTTTTTGATTAGATAATATAAAATATTATGTAATGTTTGTTTCCGAAATGACTGATTCTTATAATACATGTATGATGTAGCTACAGAATTCTTAGTCAATCAATTCCATCGGATTTTTGTTATGAATTTTGAATTTTATAACGTTTGTTTTTTTCCTATAGTTTTTGTGCAATTTTTATAGAAAATATTAGTAACAAGTTAAAACATAAAATACGCCTATAATACTAATGTGAAAAGAATGACAAAAGTGCTGTAATGGTAAATGTATAATGTATATGAATTGTTATAAACGATTGTGTTTAGCAAGTATATTATGTCAAACTAAAAATGTATTGCTATATTACTATAATTATTATGATTGCTTCCACTTTGTTTGTTTGAATGCCTAAACATTTTTATGACTTGAAACTTGACGTTAAAAACATTTGACTAAACAAACGTGTCATTTAAATTTGTAATTAACTCAATGTATGTACATTACTTGTACTATCTAATCGCATTTCGTATAAAATATATTATAATATTTAAAATTATGATACTCACACCTACGAGTTTCCCATTTTCACACATGTATTCATATTATCCAAGCCATCCGAAATCCTAAAATCCAAATCCCAAAAACCCAAGAAACATTTAAGCCAACATAATTCATACTCTACTATTATTACTATATGGTATATAATATAATATAAAAATATTATGACAAAGTCTTAGATAAAAAAAAATGTAAAATAAAATAGATGATAATTGATAATGCAATTTATATTTATATTAATTGGTACAAAAATGTGTACTCGCCATGCAAAATATATGAAATATTATAGTCAAATCAGGTTGTATTATTATTATTATTAGTAAACGCATACAAAGTTTGTTCGGTAAATGTGGAATATGGATGTGAAATGAATGTAAAATGCAGAGTGACAAAAAGTATATATTATATTGACGGATGACTGTGGAATGTGGAATGTTTTGCAAAGATAAAAAATATTATGTATTATTATACAAAAATACTATTGACTATTGTCTAACATTATTATTACTATTATGTAAGAAAAAAAATACGTAAAATAGATGGATATTATATAAAAAGATAAAATAGTCCGTACATACTACATACGTAAAAAGATACATATGAAATGATGATAATAATGCATAATGTGACACGTAATATGTAATGGAGTAATCAATAATACGGAATGAATTGATCTACAATCTAAATATAATTTACTTGAAATAAAAACATTTGCTATATTTAGTATGTGTGGTTCATCTAAAAATTGAAGTGTCTTCAGAACTATTGTCTAAACTATTTTAATTTTCATAAACCATGAAATATGATTCATTAAATACTGTACTGTTGGTGTATGAGATGAACAACAGGATAACATACAGAGTACATTCATGAATTGTATTTTTATATGTCATATGTACACCTTAAGAAGTCAAATGACACCTTTCAAGTGTTCAAGGTTGATTCTCGTTAACAGTCTTTTACCTTTTTTGTGGCTACTTTATGCATGTAAATATGTGCGTTTTGATTATTTGCAAAAATGTGCATTTCAAGTGCATGCTCAAAATGCTCACATCAACATAATACATATTACAAGTACATGTGCATAATAATTATCAATTATTAGACACGGTTTAAGATTTTCTCCTCATTCACAACATCTGTAACATACTATAAAGCTGTAACGAGAGTATAGTATAGCATATACATGAATGATTAAGAGAGGAAGAATCAAAGAAATATCAAATCATAATAACCCTCGTTTTTATCTTAACAGCTATAATTTCAACTCATCATAATAAATAGTTATTACACTCTGATTATACATTCATTTTCTATTCATGATAAAACATTGTACAGAGAATGTACAGGGTGCATACCTAGATACATGATGACCATTGTCTCGCCTTGATCATTAAGCCGACGGAACTGTCTTAGTTTGCAGTGTGTTCAGTTCAATTTTGAACAATACTTGAGAATCAACAATGAATCAACTACAGACATTTGTAGCTCATTGGGAGAAATGTCGGAAATAACAATTAAATTAAGCCTGTAATAACTGATTATGAATTGTGATTGCCTCCAAATTTAGTGACATTCTTAGTTCTGCGACAATCAAGACTTGAGACTTGAATTCAGTTTAAGCATTTCTTGCCGTACATATTACCACATATTTTCTGTAGATGAAATACTAAATCTTTTGAGAGAAGCCATGCATCGTTCATAATTCATTACATAGTTGTAAATAGTAAATACCTTTCAGTGTTCTCTGTAGTTATATAAACTTTTTTCTTTTACATGTGTTTGGGTTTTCATTTTTGTAGTAAATATGTATGATATACCATTTAGGGACTTCACTACACATTGTGTTGATATAGGTCATCATCCATATTCAATTAAGTCATTAACTCATAATATGGATATGGCTATAGATATGTATCTGGTCAAGTAGCTTTTCGTTCCATCCTCCACTCTCTTACAGTCTCTCTCTTTCTATCTCGTATCTCGTTCAATGATTCATTACCTTGTTCGTACATGAATATTAGTCATCAACCTGCCTTTTAATGTGAGCCTGACCAACATCAACTATCCTTTACTTAAACTACTGTAGATAATACTAAACACAAGTTACACAGCCCCGAGTCAAAATATTACCGAAATTAAAGCTGTGTACTTCAGATTCAGAAATCTTTGTTCACTGTTTCTTTAGGTAGCTAATTTTAAAGAGGGATAAATAGTTACATAATAGAATGGACAAATTTACAACAAAATAAATACTAACAAGAGTAAAGAGACAATAAAATGAGCAATGAGCAAACGTATTGAAAATTGAAATAATACTTTTAAAATAAAGTAGCCCTTGGCATTTTTTTCTTTAAGAGATGAAATGATTCGCTATACACTCTTCCTACGCACTACACGACTTACGATAATTTATCATATTTTGTGTCAGAATCCACCAAAAATTCGCGATATAAAAACAAAGATTTTACTATGTCTGGAGTCAAGGCTGTGAAAAATAGAGTAGAGCAGGTTCATCAAATTACCATATACCATAATATACATGATACATACACTGCAGACTGCAGACGTATTGTACATACATTTTCTTAAATTTAAAGAGTTGAAGGTGAAGATTGCTCAAACTAGGTAAACAATTTACTGAATGTGCGGAGGAGACAAAGATCAAAAAGAGAATAGACAAAAACAAGATGCCTACATGCTTAAATGTCTTGTTATAATATAAAATGGATGTTGCTAATGTATAATGAAAGTGAATGCACTATTCCCCATATAGTCATCACATCACATCATGTTTTACCTTCACCTAGAGCACGTTACATTTATATTTATATAATTCAGTCAATATAGCATACTATTCAAATTTCAAATTAGTAACAAATACAACGTGCATGTTTTAATTACTAATTTGAAGACGTTGTTCCTTTCATACAGAAATATTGACTTGACAGGAAGCAGATGAGATATATTATGACAATGTATCAAATGATTTTTCTATAACCTCAATAATATTATGTTTTAAAAGTAAATCTACCTTTATCTTCATCCAATTTCTAAATCGATCTATACACATGCAAAAAAAAGACAGCAAAGAATTTGAGGTTAAAAGTGGGGGATAAGCTATACATAAAAGTACTCCAAACTTGAGTACTTTATGAGATAGTCACTCTTTTCTCCTTTCTTATACTTATTATGGGGTGATTCCATTCCACAATGATTAATAAATAATGATTGAGTTAAATGAGAGGGGCTGACATTTACCAAAACAAATCAAAACAAAAAAGAAGGAGAGGCAGAATTTTTTATAATCCTTTATACTCGAGAGCATTTAAGTTTTTTTCATTTGGTCGACGGTCGTTCTTCACTCAAGTTCTTGGTTTATGTGAGTTTAACTGTGACAAACAACAAAAAGGACAGCTGTATATATCACGCACTAAAAAACTATACAATGGCTAAAAATAGAACAGCCAACATGTTAAAACTAAACCAGTTTTTGATTTTTGCAATAATTGCTACTACTATCACGGTAAAAAAAAAACGTTTTATTATTTTTAAAAAAAGTTAAAGCTACACAAATAATTAATATTCTGTTCTATACTGAATGAGTAAGAGGAACAAGCTATTAAAGACACTATGAATAATAATTATTATTGCATGCCTCATTTGTAATCATTTTCAAAGATATCAACTGGAGCACCGCATAACGACGACCCACTCACACCTATAATAAAATTCCTCAAAGCCCTACGAAGAAGAAATCGCTTATCTTCCTACAATCGAAATGATGAACTGGGTGATGTTGGAGCTGCAAGTGCAATCAGTCAATCTTTATCATCCGGTTCCAATGGAAATAATAATAACTTTAACAGCAACAGCAACAGTAATGGCAACAACTTCAACAGCAATAGCAACAGCAATAATAACTTCAACAGTAATAGCAATAGCAATCGAGATCCTGTGATCGTTAATGAGTTTTTGGGCCAAAGACCAAACAGACAAAGTTCAAATTCAAATTCAAATAGTTTTTCATCTGCAGACCAAATTCAAAAAATTATTCAACAAGCACAATCCTCCGGTGGTAGTAGTAGTAGTAGTAATAATAACAATAATAACAACAATAACAATAATAACAGAGATCAGTCATCCAACTCTGGATCACTTTTAGGTAACCTTGCAAATTTAGGTAATAATCTGAATATCGGTAGTTTAGCATCACAGGGAGGAACTAGCCCAGGTCGAGTCGATCAAATTAATCGAGGCATCTCTACTATCCTAGGAGGAGTTGGAAGTGGCAGTTTAGAGAGAATCTTACGAGGATCATTCATGTACGTCAATATTTTTAACAGCTTTATTATTTCTACGTATGCATTTGTTTATCCTATCATTTTTTTATAATACAAATTTTATCAATCAGTGCTTTTCTGTAATTTCAGGTTTACTCGTAATGAAAACGTTGTCAAAGTTGCTAACAATGTTCTGGATTCTATCTTTGGAAAGGGAAATGGCGGAAGCAAATAAACGTATCATAATACCAATTTAATTTATATATTTAGGTTACTTAGTTTTAGACTGTAAATATTAAATAAAATGACTCCCATCGTACGTCGTACGTCGTACCAATAATGAATAATATACTGTATATTCACTCGCTATTGTTCATATAAAAAAGACAATAATATTATTTTATATTTAAAAACTCGAATACATCAAGTAACTGTACAAAAAAAATATTATTTGTAATTTATTAAGTAATGTACTAGCAAAAAAACTGTAAGAACGGTTATAGTCAAATCTTATTTTATTAATATGTAATTTAGGTAGTACAAAACCTCACTTGTACATGATAATAATATGTCATTTTTAATTAAATAACGGTTCTTCAGAATACAATGCAAGTTTTTAGTCCTAAGAACGTGAATGTACAAACGCAAAAAAAATGTGTACTGAATGTTTCACTATATTGTAATATCACCAATCTACCAATACAATAATATTATACAATACTACTGATTCATTATTCATAGCCCAAAGTATTTTTATACGAAGCTCGATGCAATACTAATACATGATAACAATACTTAGTGTTGGTGATACAAAGAAAAAAAACAAGATAGCTATGGATCGGATTAATTTAAAAATCTAATCCAAAATTAGAAATTAGAAATAATAATATATGTAGCTTGTATGGATACAAAACTACAAAACTTTTCCAGCAGAGCGAATTCGTAACTAACCTATATCTGTAGATTTTAACGATCCATGGATTCCACTTTAAGGTAACTTCCATCGGAGGCAATCAGATTCTCTTTTTGTAGTTGTCGAATAACTGGTAGACCAATTTCCAAAAGAGAGTAGGTCATTTTGGAGTAAATTGTGGCCGAAACATATTGATTACAGTAGAGCCATGCTAAAGATTCTTTTGCCTTAACCAAGGCAGTTTTCATATCCATGTCTAACAAATCATAACACATAAAAAATCAATAAAAGGCATAAATTAGTTACACATATATTTTTTGACATACATTATACAGTTTGATAGTATAAATATTAATTATTAATTATCATCATAGTAAATAGATGAAATCATAAATTTTATACCTTCAGCTAAACGATCTTCAAATTGATTTTCAAAAGTTGTCTGAAATTGAATTGCTAATGTTTCAAGCTCAGTCTTTGCTTTAATTCGTGCTTCTTCAATTTTATCCTTCTTTTTATTTTCTGGAATTTGTGAATCCGCTACCAGTTTTTCAATCTCATTTCTGAACAACTTTAGATTTACATCCGGCATGTTGAGCTTTCGTGATGGAATGTCATGAAACTGTTGAACACTTGCATTTGCCCCTTCAAACATGTCTTCAGATTCGGCTGATAAGATTCCATCTTCGTTCACAAAAAAGCTGGTGGTAATTTTAGGTACTCTCTGTTTCTTACGAGACATACCTTCAATTAACATGCTACCCACAAAAAGATTGTCCTTGATTGACGGTCTTTCTCCAATGTAAACCTAAAATCATTAAATATTAAATGTGTCGTTATCTGTGAAAAACAATCTAAAGGAACTTTATAATTTATGCGCTGCAATCGCAGAAAAAATAGAGCTGTGCACAGAAAAAATATTATTACACCCCGAAATTTTTTTTCAATCAATGGGCTAAAACTTTTTTCCTTCCTTTGCACAGCTCTATCCTCTAAAATTTAGTTCCAGAATCGCCGCTTGGTGTGAATTATAAAGTTCCTTTAGATTGTTTTTCATAGATAACCCCACAAATATGTAATATAAATAATAAATAATATTGTCAATGTTTTTAGTTCTTTTTAACCTCTTTTGTGTTCAAAATAATAATGATGAGAATGAAAAGCAGCAGTAAACAAGATGCCTGGTTTACAAAAACAAATCACCTTAATATCCATTGTTGGTTGATAATCAGTTGGAGTGGTTCTATAGATAGATACTGATGCTGGCAGTGGTGTTCCTCGTCTAAGTGCAAAACTCATAACTTTGCCCTGTACTTCAATACCAATTGACACTGGAAGTTTAGTAGTGAACCAAGAAGAGTTTTCGTTAATTACTGCGGGTGGAATGCTATTTCTGGTAACTCGACGTGTTGTTGGTTGTTCTGATTCTTGAGGTTTATTTTTCTTTGCTCTCGTTTGTCGTGGCATCTATAAATAAAACAAAAATAATTAGTAACCTTAAATTAAATTACAATTAGATATCCATAATAATATATAGATTTATGAAACGGAAATAAACGGATGAACTGTTTTTTTTCTGATTTTGGTGTTAATTATAATTTGTAATGTAATAAATAGATAACTGGACAATAGACAAAATGTTACAAAAAAATGTAGTGTCTGAAGTGTGAACAATAATTAAAATACTGACGAGATTACAAAATAGTGATAATAAATGAAATATACTCTTACATTGACAAAAGATTGAAGTAAATCTTCGAGGTTCAATAATATACTCTCACAAAAATAAAATATAAAACTCTACAAATAGTAAAATTAAAAATTAAAGTTAAAAAACAAAATCACCAATCACCAACCAAAATCGAAAATGGTCGTTTAAAATTACCGCTTTTAACCGTGAGCTTTCACTTTCTCCTTTTTCACCCCATAAGGAGTTTTCTCTTTTTATCCGATGTACTGACTGCTTCAACTTTTTATACAGTACTTTTTTGTACTCTAAAAGCACTAATCACTGGCACAAATTTTGTTTCTCTCTTTTTTATGACATTCAAATTCTTTCATCATTGTTTGTTGTATCTTTCTTTCTTTCTTTCTTTTTTTTTTAAAAACAACAATCAACCCAAAAAATTCACTTACTCCGTTTTATAAATAAAGAAGACACACAATAAAAAACCACATGAACAATCAACATTCATCTCTTTTTACATACATTCCACACATCACATTCAGCATTTTGTTTTCATTCATACACGATAACCCTCACAAAATTTCATAGTTTTTAAATAATAGATTTTCTCTCTCTCTTTTTTTCACTCTTTTTTGTTTCAATTATTATTAGTAATAACATAATAGTTTTTCTTATTATTTATCTAACAATCTAGAGTTCATCGTGGGTTTCGTCATCGTCGTCTTCAGTCTGTTCTCTGTTCACACTCCAAAATCCAGAATGTAGTCATGGAAAATAAAGAAATGAGGGGCAGTGTCCACCGTTTCATCTGTGGAGATATGGGAATTTTGCTATTTTATTTACAGAATAAACTCTTTTCAGTCTTCTGAGACTTCAGATAAATTGTCGTCAATTTTTTACTCGCTTTTCAATTTTAGGTATTAGATTAGTCACAAAATTTTAGTCCTCCAGCTGTCAACTGTCAAAATCCTCAGGAGTAAGGAGTTATAAAAATGCGGAAACTTTGGAAATCGGAGCCAAATAATTATTTTAGTGGCTTTCAATGGAAAGTGATCAAGAAATATCCTGAGGTAAAGAAAAGACCTTGAATATGAAAATCATGCTAAAGTCCCTTAAAACCCTTTTGCATGTAGTTAATAACATAATTAGTGATCCGATTCACATATGGAATTCATTCTATTTACTGTACAGGTAGTTCCAATCCAATTGATCATGTTATCAGGAATCGGTCTTGCTTTCTTCTACTGCATGCGACTGGTAAATAAGTACACACTGAAAATAGTGCAAACTGCAAAAATACATGCTATATGCATTCATAAGTATGGTTTCGACTTTCCACTTTCGACTTTATTATACACTCAAAATCCAAAATCCAAACTCGATGGTAAAACGTTCAAGATATCAACTGTCTAATTGTATTTTTTAGGCAACGAAACATCCTGAGGTCTCATGGTGTCGAAAATCTAATCCAGAGCCATGGAACGCATACTCTCATAAACAGTACAAGGTAACAGTACATTTTGTCTTCAACTTTTCCATTTAATTTTCCTAGTCCAGTCTCAATTATAATACTAGTTTATTTGGTAATATTTCATCTACGTTGCAGTTTTTATCATCCGGTCGAGATTATTCAATTGGCACACCTGCCCCAAAATACAAATAATGAATGAAATTAAACTTTTTCAACTAATTAAAAATGAAATGTCAAAATTAAAGGTACACCTGTATCATCAGTTCAAAGTCCAAAGATTCAATAAAAACATCTGAAATCTGTGTAAAATTTTCTTTACAAAGTACAAAATACAATATCGCCTCGGGATAAATAAAAAACAACGTCAAAAAATCGTCATAAATATCAGGCTGTACCGAAATATACCATAAAACTTGCATGATGAATAATAATGGGTTTAACTTTTTAATGATTAATGGTTTATCACAATAAGATATAGTCATAATTTTTTGTCTTCATTTTTCTTGTGGTGTGTAATTTGCGTTCATACCCATATGTATAATGTATACATATTATTATGTACTTGTTTTTACTAATTATTTGCGTCGATAGTCGATATGAAAAACCGCAAACTTCCTCTCGCTATATTTCACTTTCTGCATTTTGGTTCATCGCAAATGGCGATGAATGATGAATATTATTATTTAGTTATTAATCCATAGTATAGTTTATAAATATAACATAATTTTATTCGAAAAGAAGGCACGTGCAAAATAAATAAAATAATCAACATTCCGAAATGGCATTACTAATTTTTTCAAAATCAGTTAAAATAAGTTGGGGTCTCACTTGTGTAAGCAAACAGTAAATTCTCTTTATTCTTTTGTTAAACCTTAAAAATTCACCAGAACATTTGAATTTCCCCGTGGAAGAGCTTCCAAACTCGTTTTTGAGCTCTCATATAATTAACACGTAAATACCATGGAAATTAAAACGAGATTGGAAGCTCTTCCACGGGGCAATTCATTTATTATTATAATGCTCGTAATTTTTTCATTGGAATTTTTCACAAATTTTCCACAATAGAAAAACACATCCGTCAATGCATATATGGAAAATTTGTCATGAGGAAAGGTAAATTGGGTGACGTCCAATTTTCAAGACTTTGCTTCAGATCCGCTTCTTTGAACCTTTTTGCCTAAAATAATAGAACATTCATTATAAATTACAAGTAAAACGCCCGTCAAATGACGGGAAACAACCTATTTACAAAATCCCTATCCGATGACCAAAAATCTTTGCACATTTCAAAAAGTTCTACATGGTTCACAACAATTCATTTGTAACCTAAAATTCTCTTATTCAAAGTAAAAACCCTTTGTCTTACACAGAGTAATAGCCATTTCTCTTAGCCAGAGTAATAGCCATTTCTCTTACCAAGAGTAACGGCTATTTCTCTTAGAGCGTTACATACACTGCAAATCTCGAAACATTAAAATCCGACCGTATGGGAAACATTACACAAACATTAGTTAATGTTTCCGTGTTGCGTTTTTAGATGTTTTCCGTAATGTTTTTTGTAGTCTTTA